>NNCF01127771.1:0-13140 GCA_002313205.1 Laupala kohalensis | reverse complement strand
CGAATCACACACACAATTATTTTATCTCCTAGTCTCATAGTAGGATAAATAATCTGATTAACAATTTATTAATGTGAAAATGAAGAAATTTACTGAGCTAGTTTTTACTAGTTGTATGCGTCACATCTCGCGCGTGTACATTATTATTTTCTATATCACTATTATTATATTATTAATTTGTTTTGTTATTATTATAATATTATGTTATTATTATAATATTGTGTTATTATTATAATATTATGCTATTATAATATTATTTATTATCATAATATTTCTCTCTTGAACATAGTGCTAGTAACAGCTACTAAAGTCTTCTTACGCTTCTAAACTCTATTTTACATAACTCCGTGAAATATATTATTATTTATCTCTCTTCACTTCTCGCTTGACTTTGTTAGAATTAAGGTGAAGCCCCGATTGTAACAAGAAATGAAAGTGACTTTGCCGAGCACTTTTCTTAAAGTGTGTGCCGTTCCCAGGAAAGCGATTTTCTTCACTTCATGTTTTTAATTAGTCCTGAGAGATCATCCAGATGTTTATCGCTTTCCTTTTTTATGGTACCAAGGGCTCCTATAATATCTGGTATGACTAGTTATTACATTCCACATTTTCTGGATTTATATTTGTAGCTCTTCATATTTATCGTTTTTTTCTAATTCTTTCAATGATTCATTTGCGTCATCAAGTATGCATAACTCCGTAAGCAGGCAGTTTTTTACCGTGAACTACGATATTTGGATGGTTTTCTCATATCACTCGAACTGTGTTAATTGAATTAAATCACATATTTTGGCAAACAACCCAACGAAGGAACCTGGTAACATTATTATGCCTTAAGGTGTATTCAGCTTGTGCTAGTGAGTTGCATCAAGCAATTATGTGATTTATATTATTTTGCTATGTCTACAAATGGTTTGTCCAGACCTCTTAAGTGCTGTTCATGCATCGGTTTATCTTTGAGAAATTGTATTATCCTCTTCTCGATGCATCATTTTATCAGTTTATTACTCCCACCATTTATAACTTGTGAGCTTAGATACTTCCCTTTCACATTCTTCGCATCTTTTGAGTTGAGCATTTGTTCTTCTTTATGTCATGATGTTTGACTACCATTAGGTTATTATTCGATTCATACGAGTCGTAAGCTTATTCAAGTTCTGTTAACCTTCGGTCTCCTTTATTTTTTATGAAGTCTTTGAACATCTGCTCACGAATGGTGAATACCTCCCTTTGGTAGAATTTTCCTAATTTCTTCTGTCCATCTGAAGGTTATCTCTCCTCAGCCAATTAATAAGTACGAAACTACACGTGGTCACAGGCATTGCGAGACTATTAGTTGTTGCTGTCTTGTTCTTCAAATTTAGTTCGCTTCTCAAAATAACTTTAATGCCGCGATGTGCTCCCTAGCGATACAATGTTTCATCTTACTGTGGTCAATTCCTGCAACTTCTTCAATCACAAGATGTTTCTACGTTTCTTCCGCATTCTTAGTAATGGATTGATAAATAAACATCATGTTCTGAATCTTCTTCTTTCTTCCATGTTGGATCACCACAGTAGTTTATTTGTTCAATCCAAGTTCCATTTTAATATCATCTCTGAAAAACTTGAAAATATCCAAATCTTGTAGTAACTTAAATTCATTATTGGCCAAATGCTCCAATATGTACATAGAAAAAATGAGAAATATTCTGAAATTTTTATTAATTGAAGATCCATGTTTTTGTCTTTTGAGGAACAGATTTGATGACTAATCAGAACAACAAAGGAAACAACGAGTCTCCTTGCAAGATTCCTAATTTTATTTTGACTTTATATGAAGGAGGTGAGTTGTAGTTACCATTTGCAAATACATTAACGAAATTTCCACGTTTTGACATGGTAACCAATTTTTTTATTTTGCTAACCAATCAGTAATCTTTACAGCTTCTTAATGCCTTTCTGCATCCTTTTGTTGATTGGGGAGTATTTGATGTTTCATTAGATAACTATAAATATTATTGGTTGGTGCAGTAGTTAGTGCTAACATGAAATGTTTCGCTAAGAAAGGTTGCCTTTGTTGTTCTAGTAACTATGGAGGAAAAGTTGAAGAATTTAGTGGAGGACTATCAGGAGAAATTTGCGGCAAAAGACATTCTGTTTCAGGAGATATAAATGCAGCTAAACGACAAAGCATATGAATTGAAGAAATACCAGCGCCATTCTTCCCTGCACATATTTGGTGTTGAAAAGAAGTCTTCAAATCATTAAGCAAAATTGCCCAATTCACTAACAATAAGTGTAGGTTTCAAAATAAACAGCTGAGTTGGCACAGTCATATAAATAATCATATTTATAAGTTATATTAAAAGGAAAACTTACTCCACATTTTAACTTCTTAAATGTATTGGAAAATGCTTGCCAACTTCATAAATAACGTTTAGTTCAATCTTTTTTTCCCGCGTTGACTAGTATGGTGTTGTGTATAGTAATCTAAATGACAAACAATTTGCTTTTCCCCTATTAACTCAAAACGCATGCTTCAGACACACATAATATCCGAGAAAATTCGACCATATCTCCAAATTCTACAATAATATTTTGAGATTTAACAACAAATGGACATTTCATTACCTCTCTCTCCTCTTAAAAATCTTCTATCAAAAATGTCCAATATTCATTATCCAACTTCCAATATCTTTCATCTTCAAGATTCTGAGAAAATAACCAACACGTCATTCCCAAGCCACATATCCACAAAATTGAACACACATTTTACTGTGTATGTCAAAGTATTGGAATAATCTACCACGTGAATTCTGATGTTACACATCGCTGTATACATTTGAATCAAAATAGAAATTTTACCTTCTGCTAAAAACTCAAAAGAGTCCTGGAAAGAAATCACACAGGGATTACAGTCAGTTTATGTAAGAGTTCCCATAGAAATAGTATTGAAGAAAGTACGATTACCTTCAATAATATGTTATAGTACATAACTTTAAATGTTAATATTTTTGCGTTCCCTTATGTATTTTCATGTCATTCTCATATTGTATTTTCTTAAAACTGTGTTTCAGTTTGTCATGTATGAACATAATCTGATTGAGATTCTTATCTCACAGCATGTAATATTGTTTAGTGCGTTCAGTGTAAATTTTATTTCTTTTTTTTTTGTCACGTACTTACATTTTGGTGGAGGAGTGGGTTCTCTGGCGTGAGCCATATTCACACATAAAATTCAATTCAGTTTAAAAAGAAAATTACATAAAGAGGAGAGTCATCTTTGCATTTGTTGCTACAATCGTACATTCCTTGCTACCGTGGGAAGCTAATGGACGTTGATGCCGTACGAGGGGGGAGGGAGCCATACAATTTACTGACCTGCTTTCTCCGCCAACCTTACAACATACGCTGACCCAAAATCGCAGCACCCCTACCCCTCCGGACGTATCAAATGTAGGCAAAATCTGGACCCACCTGCTGTACCAATACAGTTTGCGTTTGGCCTCCGTCAGAGTTATTGCTTAGTTCATACGAAAGGATTGAAAATTTATTATAAAGTATATATTATTTCTCTAAGTAGTATTATGAATCGTAGTTACTATGGGAAATCATCTCAAAATCGCCAAAATCATCTCCTCCGAGAAGATGCTAAACACTATTTAGTATTTTACTTAAACATCAAAACACAATTTTACACGTGTCCGTGAAATATTTGAATCAATGACGAAAAAAATATGTTCATCAATGCTGCGAGTGAAGCAACGGGTACTAAGCTAGGTTGTGTATAAAATATTTCTCAAAACATGGACGCAAGTATAATGATAATGGATTGCTCCCACTGCAAATGGGTTACTAATTAATGGGCTTAATGAAGTTATTCCCCGACCACAGTCATATAACAGAGCAAACATTTGTTCCATTTCCAATGAAACAAATAAAAAAATTAGGACGAGTACTAATCCTGAAACGAATGGGTTTGTTTTTACAATAATAACATCATGGAACTCAGTCCAATAAAACATTTCACATTTCTATAACTGTGTCTGTAAAATCTTTATAACCCCCTCTGGTTCAATTTTTCTCCGAACGTTCCCGAAAGTCCTGAAAGAATCGTAAATTTTCCTAGTGTGAACAAATTAGAAGTGCCGTTAAACTCATGATCATTTTATCGCGTTCCTTTACGCGGGAATCATTAACCTCTGGTTTGAGAATATGCTTTGTTTCCACAAAAGAAAACACTAATTACATCAAACCAAACTCCTGGGGTACTTCTGAACAGGAAACCTTAACCCAAGGGTAAATATAGAATGAGTTTTCCTTTTTAAAAAATGTTTTGAATGTAAAATATGATCTTTAACTAATATTTTGGACATGAGGATCAAATGCACTGACGTAGAAAAGAATAATGTATCGTGAAAAAATATATTTTATGATGCGAATCAAATATTTAATACCGTAAAACAATTGTTAGTATTTTCACCGCAAATTTCTTTCTTCTTAAGTTCAAATTGGAGACATTTAAAGTTCGTGACTTCGTTATAATTTTTATAATGATGTGACATTTGGTTAAAATGAAAGATAAAATAATATTCTAGAATTTTAACTTTATACGTAATCCAATACAGAGATTCCCAGTATTTCGATGTTGCTCTTTTTATGCGGAAAATTATAATAAGATATTTTTCATTAAGATATAAATAAGTATTTCAGGGTCCGATGCGCAAAAGGTATTGTCTATCTGTGCGATAAGACGCTGCTAAAGACGTTTGCAAGAGCGGACAATAAAAGTTGATATTTAATTGAATAAAATTGAAGTTAGCTCACTTCACTTGCTTGATCAGTCTTGAAAATGTACAAAAAGTATATCTAAGGTTTTGGAAACTCAGTACAACCTTGTTCATCCGGATCAGTTTGATGATGGTAATAATAATAATAATAATAATAATAATAATAATAATTAGAAGAAGAAGAAGACGAAGAATTATTACTTGTAAATGGGAAAATTTTGCCCAGTGACAGAATATATAGTCTAATCATTCACTCTAAAAACTGTCCATCTGGAACGTTTTGAAGAAGTTTTGAAAAATTTAGGTTCTTTTTGTTACCTTTAACTTGATAACAATGCACTTTTTGAAGAAAATCTTTTGCTGCTTCCTTTTTGCAATGAAAGTTCCGACAAATTACTTCTTTACGCTTATTCTGTCAGACAAATAATTTGCCCGTTACAGTGTTTCGAATTCATACTCCAGCAGAATTTACTAATTCAATACGGTCTAATGGGGAAAATATTCACGTAACAAAAACACACAAAGGAAATTTAGTCTAGTTTCTGTAGTTCCTTTGAAACGTAAATTCTTTTAAAACATGCGTTTTCCCTGTAATACGCAAAAAACTGTAAAATGACATGATTTATTTGTAGATTTTTTAGATAAAAAAAGTCAAAAATCGTAATCAGCATCTTAAAATACATAATCGAGAAAAGTTTCAGAACTTATCTTCAACTGTCAGATAAATATTACCAAAATGCTGGAGTATAAATTCAACGCTCTCATCCGGTCTCTTATGTCATCTGATAAAAAAAACGAGTGTAAGTTGTAGCAAATTTTGTCTAGTTTATTTTCACAACGAAATTTTCTTTATAAATTGCATTGTTTTCATGTGATAAATCAAAAACCAAAAAAGGGTGAGTTTTGTACATTTTTGATTTGTTTCATATTTCTTGAACTTTCTCGAGGGAAAAAAAATTGAAATTCGTAATCACCCCCCCCCCAAAAAAAAACACTGAGAAGCTAAAAAACACTTTTCCAAAACTTTCCGGGCAAAAACACCTAATAACCAGCCTAATAAGAGAGCATTTTCAGTATATAAGAAAACATTACCATCAAAACATCTTTATATTGACGATTTTGCTGTACAGCTCAAGAAAAGTTTTATACTAATCAGTTTTTATGCACCCTATATTGCGAAAAAGATTATTACATCATTTACTTAACTCTATACACTACTTTTGAATAAAACAAAATATTAATTGGTGTTAGAAAACAAAAATTTGGGTGTTCTCTGAAGGGTCGTGGGTCTTCTGCGTTCCACATCTTAGTTGTAGAATCACACCACTAATGTGGTATGATTCTTCTAATAAATGTTTTGTAAATATTTTGTTACTTCATTTCGTATTGAATACATGGTAAGTGCACACTCTATATATTGCATTTAGTTTTCTTATTTCCCAAATTGCCCGCATTATCGGGTTTATATGGGTCTCTGCAAAACGTAATATTGCAAATTATTTCAACACCAATCAATCTTTTCAAAAATATATTATTCTAGTTTCTGAAACTTCTAGTGTTTTATTATTTTAAATATATGGAATATATTTCTGTAATATACGAATCTAGAGTGTGCGAATACTTGTCACATTAAAAAAAATTAAAATCGGAGGTACATGAACGAGTTGATTAGCACTCTAAGCTCACATCGACATTTGACTGAGAATGACCCATATCCCGACCACTGCCGGTCATTGCTTGGATTATCAAGGTTCTACTGCACATTTAAACAACTAACGAAGAAGAAGAAATAAATATACAAAAAATCACCTGAATCTTTCTTATCCCTTGCAGACGATCTCAAGTGATAGTTCGGCTTACCACTTCGTTATTTATTCCATTTTCTAGTAGCTTAAATTATCCCTAAAAAATCCTCGGAACTTTATATTATGGTAAAATATATAATTCTCTCAAAACAATTGTAATTTTTTTAATATTTTTAAATTTACGCACTGATACAGATAAACTACTGAGTATAACAAGTTTGTGTGATTTCTTTCTCGTAAACATATTTTGAGTTAATATTTATGTTAAATATCATATTAAATTGTTCTGTTGCTATATTAGTTTTGTTGTTATAATTGAGTCGTTATAAATAATCTTGAGTTGAAACGTAGTGTATTATTAAAGCTCAATAAAAATACATTGTGATTGTACAAAATATGACCATAAGTTATAATTTATTTATTGATCTTGATTATACAGTGGATGTAAATAATAGAATTAGAGTTTAAATATAAATGGTCTTTCTCGTATTAAAATTACAAAACCGTACACAACAAGAAATCCCAAAACGACTTACAAATGTACAATTCAATTTTTAGAATTAGTTTATAATACTACAGACCACCTTTACGTTTACACAAAAGAAAAGTGACATTCCCAAGAATTTTTTTTTGTACATTTAGAGTGCAAAATTAAGTAATATTACACTCGTTGGATATACGCCAGAGAAAGAAGATTAATTCGTTGTGTATCCCTGTAACATTAAATGGAATGTCCCCACATACCCTACAGTCTTCATTTGTTGAGCAAAAACGCAGTTATGACAGCACACCTTGTATTTCATATTTATCTCCTCTGACCTTCAGCCTTCCTTTTCACCCACGCGACGACTGCTGGCCGGTCGTACGGTCCGCGACGTCACCTCACTGGCGGGCGACAGTTCTCCAGTGAAGAGAAGGACAGCGGTTTGGAACGGATCCAATAGGGTCCCAATTGAGTTGTTCGCATAAATGAAGCACGAGATCTGCGGTTTGAGGTCACATGAGGTCACGAGGTCCCTGCTACCTCCAGTCCCCACTCCACCCGATTCCCGTTGGAATGTCAAACCCATCATCTGTCATACGAGCTGCTTTTAATCTGTTTCTTACATCACGTGAAGCATGTGTTATCACAACTAGCGTCACATTTTCCTTCCATGCTCTCTTTATTCAGACTATATTTTAGACTCTTTTAATTCATTTATTCAAAAAATATGGATAATTTGTGAAAAAGGAGTGAAAGGCCGTCTCTAAATTACGTAAAGCAAGTGTTACCATTTTAACTGCCCTTTATAATATGCAGTAGCATTTGCTTCATAGACTCATGCTTAATATAAAGAAAAATGATTTGATCTGTCCCGTTTGAGAACCCTCATCAGTTTTCACGCTTTCCATCTTTAAAATGTTTTGTCGCCGCTCTTTTCTTGTTGTAGGGTCAGTTTGTCTCAAGTGGTCCAACACAGGTTGCTTGACCATATCTAAATAAATTTATAGTTTCAGTGTTATTCATCTCACGTTTCGAACAAGGAAAAATTTTATTTTTTACCTAAGTCCTTATTAATGACGATCGTTTCAGTTCTGATTTTCGCATTTGCAGACGTAAACAGATAAGCTCTTATCTTAAGATCCATAGCTCTATAAAAATAAATTAGTTCTACTTGTTCTCGTTAACATAATGTGTTCTTTAAAATACACCTAGAGTGAAGAATGAGGTTCGAAATTCTCATACACTATATATTTGTGGTTGACCGATCAGCAGAATGTTATGTACTATTATTAGCAGAATGTTATATTACAAAACTGGAGTATGAATTTTATAGGACTTTCCATTTACTGCTCTGAGTGTCCACTAGCACCGGACAAATACGTCATGTTCCGCACGAGTTCCCCACTCAGCCGGGAGAGAGTAGCATGTAAATGGTATATTTTTGCTGGGTGCAGATGCACGATCCATTGTTAGCCGCAAACAGTAACGAAACTATAATAATTGAATATAAACAATTACTCAAATATTAACAAACAGCATTTTCGTATTCACGTGATTGTATTGCAATATTATTCATTCATCATCATATAATTGGATTAACGAAACTAAATCCATCATCTTAATAATTATTTATATTTTGTAAAAGACTAATCCGGCGTACTACTCTTGCTCTTCATCTGAGAAATTTTCAGACGAAGACAATACTTGCAATAAACTCATAGATAAACCATCCTGGATACGTTATCCACAGACTAACCTAACCCAGAGCAGTCCCTCCACTGAGAAAATTGTCAGAGCAAGTCCAGTTGCTCTCAGTGCTTGGAGAGAACGCCTCGATGGACAAATGGAACAACTATATCACCGCACTGGTGCAGCTGCTCTGTCAAGTGGAACAACATTTATGTATTCGGCGTGCACCTGTGCACACTTAGAGCAGCAAACGGAAAACGCCATTAGATTTGATATTTTAGTGTGAAATTAATTACAGATTTTTTAAGATCTGTATTTCTCTTAAAGTATTTATAAATTTGCAAGGTCATTCATTTGCTTTCTCAAACGTTTTTGGCTATTTATACCATTGTCAATCTTAGATGATTGATTTGAAGATAAAAACAGTAAGATTTGTCTGAATAATTACTGTAATGAAATATATAACATGATATTGGTTCACAAATGTTTTATTCATCATTCTCATCAACGATTTAACAGTGTCATTTATTTCTTTACCTTTCTTTTCAATCGTATCAAGTTCATTAGATCATTCATTCAACCCCCGTTATTTAACAAAAAACTTTGTAAATATCTGGTATCAGCTATGATATCATACACCTTCCCTAAAACACAACCCTCTCAAAAGTCCTGATCAGCCAATCATAAATGTAAAATTTAGGTGTGATTTTCGTCCGTCATTAAAAAATGGTTCGGTGCAAAAATAAATTTTTCTCTCTTGTTTGAGCTCTTGACACTTGAGGTAAATAACAATGAAAATATTAATTCATTCGAAAATTGTCGGGAGCCAAAAAATCATTTCTAAACCGCTTGAGATTTTACTCTAGTGTGAAATGGATGTTTAGAGAGCCTTCTTCCGGCAGCAGCTTTACGGCCCAACGAACCATGAATAAGTATAGCTCAGAAGATAAGTATTTTATGCCACAGGACAACATCGTCCCTGTTCGAGTATCTCTGCCGCTGGATAGACGTCTAAGAACACCCTGCATGTTTGGTCGTCATCTGTCACGCAATGATCGGCAATGCCTTCAGAAACTGTATCAGAACTAGAGTAACTGGGCTCAATCGCGTGCCACCATTCACAACTTATCAATACACCAACATCAATAGTACTTGTCTCCTAAAAGGAGTTCGCTGCTCTTTGGTCCGAACGTGAATTGTGACTTCAATTGTAAATGGCACGGTTCAAACGAGCTACAGATTCGAACCAAAATCTCTGTAGGTAAACGCTAGCCTAAACCTGCATTGTCACCTCGAAAGAACCTATGGCAGTATTTGAGATAGCCAGGGAGTCAGATTTCTCAACATCTACCGATGTTAGGATATAACAGATGACTTCCCGGGAGTCTTAGGGGTTGTTACTCATTCTTAGTGCTATGACGCACTTGCGATAACGGAGTGCTCTGTCCCGCTTGTGCTACGTCACACTCGCCTCCGCTAGCGCCAAAGGAGCGGACCGGCAGCGGGCAGGAGTAGGGGAACGTGAGTAGGGATGGAAGGAACAAGGTCACAACAAGACGAAATCAGGTATGCTTCATGCAGGTCTTGTACAGAGCATCCATGCAACTGTCCGCAGCCTATACAATGCTATTATTTTAAAACACATAGCTATATGTAATGAAAATATTTAAAGTAACACTTTTTGTTTACTGTGCTGTAAACAGCAAGGTGACTATTTTAGTATTTTTTAAATACTAAAAATAGACCTACTATATACAGAAACCAACACTCAGTAATAGTGAAATATACTTACATAAGAAATAAATAAGAACTTACAACATTTTTACGGACGATTACTATATATTGTGCGGCACGTCAGTCGGGGTCTGGTAGTCCGACCCGAGTCCGGTGGTTCTGGTTGGGCCCGACTCGCCTTTATTTGAAGCCGGAAAACTCACAGATAGTTATGGAGCTTCGCGCACTTTTACCGACTCCGACCCGCCCATTAGTGACTGAACAGGTGAACAGTGAACTAGTGCGATGTCGCTGTTACCAGAATATGATACAGAAAGTTTCATTGTGGCTATTAACCATAGGTCCTCTTTATGGGATTTTTCGTCAGATGAATACTTTACAGACATTTTCGTATAGTTCAAAAACTTCTCTTCATGGTGACGTATTTCACCATAGAACGTCGCAAACTGCTCTTTTGTAGATCTAACAGATAACAAGGGATGAACCCAAAATCGCTTTCGTTCCCGCCTCATATACCTACAGTTCAAGTGCACTACATCAACAACCTCTTTGACATCCAGCTTTCAACTGAAGAAATCGCAGTCGTGGTCGTGGACGAGCTAGTGCGCGTTCACCCAAACGACGACTCAAACAACGACTCAAAATATTGAGTATTTTAATATATGCCGTCCTTAAACAACTTTTACATCGGAAGTGTGGTCTACACTATTATATACCTTAGTTGTGAAATGTTAAACCTAGAGTAAAAGTCTTTTCCTTAAAATTATTCTCTTCAAAATTAGTTCATTAAAAATTCAACTACACTAGCACAGAATCGAAATTTCTGTTCTCTGTCTTATATTTTCGGATATTTTTTCAGTAACTTTAATAAAATTCTTATTATACAATGAAGTATAACCTACTGTGTCCACCTGTCAGTAAAACACTGAACGAGGAAACCATTTATTTATTTATTTCAAGTAAGACAGTTTTTTGTGTGTTGTTAATATAAATGTATGTTTTTAATACAATTTGCTATGTTAAGTGAAAATAAATCGTGAAATAAAATGGATAATGAGGATGAAATTGTTGAATGTTTCACACCCTTCAATCGTCTCAAATTGACAATACAAAAAGTGAATATAACTTAAGTCAATTAATGTTAATTAACTCTCGATTATACTAACATAATATTTTTAATTATTTTATCATTTGTTTGTTACATCATAGAAGGAATAAAATTTGATATGTACCACAAGAAGAAATAAACTCTAGTTGAGAAAAAAGTAATACACTAAAACACTGACAAAAGCAGCCGCTAACCGATTGATAATTGCATGTCTTACTCTTATACACATATCCTTTCTTGAACGATGGAGAATGTATTTTTGGTCATAAATCTAAATTTCCTCTCCGACACCGTCTACTCAATCACGCACACCTCTGCACGAAAAGGAAATGAAAAGTGGTAGAGTTCCAAAGAAAGTGTTCCATTACAGAGAACAAAGGGGGCAAATGTAAACACGAAAGAGAGTTATGAATGAAGCATGCGGTTGTTGAACGAGCTTTCGTGCTGCGTCCTCGATTCGCTCCGTGCCACATGAGTCGATGGGAGGCCAACACGATGGATGACGCTGAGACGGAAGGGAGATGGTGAGGCAGGCGACAAGTGGCGTCGACAGAGACGTTGTCGAGATGGCTGCACCGAAGGTGGTAGTCCGGTCAGAATTTTACGAGAACATTGAATCCCTTACCGGACCAACTATCACCTTTATTCATCATAGAACAAAACGCAGTGAATCCGAAGTAGCCACAGCACGTCTAGAACGTTAAAGATCATAAATATTACATTTTGCTACAGCTTATTTCTAAAAAGGTCACTTAGTGTAATTATCCCTCTTCCTCCCGTCATAATTTATCTTCGTAACGATACCTCATTTTTGGTAATAGATTTTTTTTTTTTGACTTGGTAATCGTGATATTACATTTTATCAATGGAACTTTATAATTTGCTATAAATTTCGAAATGTACGTTCGGAAACGGTCTCTCAGGTGTCGTTCAATTAATGTCAGTCTCATTGGTGGGAAAAGTTAATCTGAAATTCACCGTTATTCCGTCATTCCCTTATTTAAAGTATTAAATCAGTTAGATAAATGGTCAAGGATTCAAAATGTGCCAAAGCCATTAAAATTAGTCAAACACGCAATAATTTATTATAACACAGGTATAGTGCAGGTAAGCTAGGCTGTGTAGAGAAAATAAATAAAAAAGTCATATTTATAGTGTTTCTAGTTTATTTCATTTGAACTTTCATGGCAATATACTCTTCATGAAAAATCAGCTAGCATAAGGTGTATATTTCTTTCGTGAACATAAACATAGTAAAATTTTCATCTTATTGTGAGAGGGATACCGTCTATCCTCAAAATATATTTTCAAGCAAAAACCGTAAAACGGTAATTTTCTTGTATACAGTTGAGTTACGTTGTAAAAAAACACTGAACGTTAAGTCTTGCAAGTCGTCAACAAAATAATAATTCTTTTTTCTGTTCGGGTTCGTTCACTCTATGGATTTTGAATTCAAGAGTCGAGTGGAGAGTGGAGAGTGGAGAGTGGAGAGTGGAGAGTGGAGAGTGGAGAGTGGAGAGTGGAGAGTGGAGAGTGGAGAGTGGAGAG
>NNCF01127770.1:158122-177383 GCA_002313205.1 Laupala kohalensis | reverse complement strand
GAGCTCAAGGTCCCGGGTTCGAATCCCGGTCCCGTCTACCATTTTCATTCGACGTAACATGATTAATCTGTTACCTGGCGGTGAGGTTCACCGCAATCTAAGAGATTTCTATGGTGGTATCTAGTAAATCCTTCCAAGAAATGAAAAGAATCTTATTTTTGTAAGTTCTAGGAGACGGGAATAATAGGCTTCTGATAAGGCGACCCGTTTGCACGAAGGAGACTAGTTATGACAGTTTTGGGGGACGAAAGTCAAAATTTTAAACAAACGCCAGACATGGGAAGAGGAAGGGGTTGCGATCACACATGTGAGCGAGCACCCCTACGTCGACGAAGGAACGCTAATAAACTATAGCAGACATGGGAATTTAAAAGAACTGACTGGGAGAAATGGAGCACCGTCTGGCGAAGTGAATAGGCTTTCGTGAGGGACTAAAGACACGAGTGTTGTTGATATTAAATTAGATGTCAATTTCAAAAAATATCAGACCACCATTCACGGCGTTTTGCAATTATAACCCGATCAGCTATTGGTGGATAAAAATGACAACGTCACAGAAAGTTCAACCAGTTGGGAGAAGTCATGTGAGTAAATTTTTGAGGATTGGTTATAAAGGAGGAATGATGACAGCGTTAGGAGGAGCCAACCTAGCCCACTTCAGTAAGAAAGGAGGGGAGTTCCAATTTAACATTGGAACGGATACACTTCGAGATGATTATTATTTTTTATTCTTGAGGAGGATTATGATATTTGATTACAATTTTTGAGAGAGATAATTATCATTCAGTCGGTCAGCGATTCAGGTATGCTTCGATATACTCTTATATTTTGTTATAGAGATACTTCGTGATAGACTGTTCGAGATGTTGTGTTAGAGAGGTACTCTGGCATTGATGCACCGTTAGATACGCATCGGCGTTAATCATTCTAGAAAGTTTTTTGTTGAGACTTTAACTCATATTAGTAAAACGATTGTTCAACATAGTTATTTAGTGGGTTCTGAATATTCTGACTTTACTAAGATTGGCGAAATCGATCATCACGAGGGCAAAAGATGCACTCAATTATTAATCTAGTTTCATTTAAAATGGTGTAAATCGTCATCCGACGTTCGAGGAACTTTACGAGTTGATGGTGGCCGAGGGAGCTTTCGGGGCGTAAGAAGCTCAGCAGCGGAGACGAAATGAAGGCTGCGCTACTTCGCCGTTCCGAGATATACAGTATTCCGTGACGATTGGTGCTGAATCACATGCCGTGGTAAGGTAATTATTTGAAGAGTTCGTAATGACACCTTATTCTTCTAAGAGTGTTCAAATATTCTCCTAAAAGTGTGCGACCAAGAATTCATTCAATGGTACAAGTGCGCCAAGGACTCTTCGCGTAATCGTGTCCTTAACTGTTGAGATTTTTCATGGAAAGATGGGCTTTGGTAATGAACTATGATAACGCTTTTATAATGAACTATGATAATGAGCCACGAACTTAAAAACATTTCCAAACGGATCCATTGAATGTGAGATTGTAAATTCAGTGATTATTAAATATGTGTAACTTGGTAGAATTAGTTGCATGCTTTTTTTGTGGGGGGAGGGAGTGTTTAGCTGGGAATTTGTAAAATGAATCGCTGTATTCATGTAATTTGGGGAATCATATTTAAACCAATATTTTATGAAAGCTGTGTTTTCTTCGAGAAAGATTAATGTGCATTTCACGAAAATTACCGGCCGAACCCAATCCTCTCCTTGCACTTTGTAGTGAGAGGACCACATCGTCCCTGAGTTGAAAAGTACAGAGTGAACCTCATATATATGGGTTCCCCTCCACTTTTTATATTACAATTGGCGCCGCAACATGTGACATCGTACTTCTCAAATATTTGCCTTCTGCCCCCATATATCCCCAAAAAATGATATTACAGTATATTATAACTGGTTTGCTAGTTAGTAGTGGTTCGTTCTTCATTACCTATATGTAGAAGATAAAGCTTTCACCATACTCTGCTAGATTTTTTAATGAATGTTTCCACAAATCACAGCTGGAAACGTTTCTATGAATTTATGGCGGCAAGCGCAGGTCGTTTTTATAATGATTTCACGAATACGCCACCATAGACAAATAAAGTTCATGAGGTCTTTTCT
Organism: Laupala kohalensis; assembly: GCA_002313205.1. Lineage (NCBI taxonomy): Eukaryota > Metazoa > Arthropoda > Insecta > Orthoptera > Trigonidiidae > Laupala > Laupala kohalensis. The sequence goes on along the minus strand of NNCF01127770.1, from coordinate 175,245 downwards.
TTTCCAATGTTCCAGTAAAATTCACTATTCCCATTCCCCATCTCACCTTTTCTCTCGAATTGAAAAATTAAGTTTATTTGTATGGGAGTTCTTCATTCGCAAATATCACTTCTCTGAGTGCAAAATATGCAAGAAAGTGCTGCACAACAAAGCATGTACCAGAAACCTGTGATAACATTAATTATGTTATGTTGAATGAAAATGGGAGAGGGCACCGAGATTCGAACTCGGGACCTTGAACTCAACGTGTTCATGCGCTAACCAACTGCGGTTCCCCGTTCACCTCTCGGTCCAGTCCACCATTAACATTCAACTTGCGAGACTCATAAACCTCTGAGGTGGTCTCATAGAGACTACTATCCTCATATGAGGCGACTCCCTTAGGAAGTACTTTGATTAGGGTCAGTATTATCCAATTCTGGAGATTACAAACACACAGAAATTTTGTAAATGGTAGACTGGGCCGAGGGGCGTTAAGCTCTTGGTCCCGAGTTCGAATCTCGGTTCCGTTTCCCATTTTCATTCAACATAACATTATTAATCTGTTACCTGGCAGTGTGGTTTACCGCAATTTAAGAGATTTCTATCTGTTAGGGATAACATTACTGCTTACAAGGATGTTTACTTGGTGACAAAGTCCATTGAAGGTTGCGACAAATAATCAATTAATGACTCTCATGGACCAGGTCAGCCGAAGCAAAGAAAAATTACTTCTTTTTCTGGTAATGCACTGGAACCTAATGAATGAGGTAGTATAAGAAAAACTTAGTTGTACAATGCACAAATGATCTTTGCTTAACTGGAACCATTTCACAATGTCGATGAAAAAAGGTTTTGTGGATAAAAATGGTTTCGTTGACAAACTTGACCCCATATACACTATCAAATACTTACCATTTCTGACGTCATATTACCTGACTCTTAACATGGAGGCGTCCAAATCAGCTTCAAAATCGCATTTTAATTTTAACGCTGGCCACTCAGTTCTGCAGTAGTACCAGCCTTCCTTACCGATCATCGCCGTCTCCACGACTTGCAAAATCAGATCAACCCCTTTTGATAGCTCAGTGGCTAACATGCTTCAATTACCGGCGGAGACAGAAAATATTTGTAACTTTCACTTCAATTTCCTAGTTCATATAGCTGTGACAATTGAAAAGCAAACCCTCCTTCTTCTATCCATCTCCTACTACTCCCAGTATCACTAACTCTTATTATTACTAACTACTCCTACTAACACGACGTGGGCCAACCCCAGCTAACATGCCCACAGTCAACCAATAGCCTCTACCATCCACCTCTTACCACCTATCGCCCCATGTACATACATTTCCCATTTACAAATACTTCAATGGAAAAAATCGTCGGATCAGTTTCCCCCCCCCCCCCATGACTTGAGTCAGCACAGATACGTGTCCTTCTGTTCAAGCACTAACATTGACTCATGTTTCTGATCTCTTGAAAGATTTTAATCAAATATCACCCCATCTGATACTAGGACACACTTAAAAACACCCAAGGAATACAATGTCACTGTTCTATCTCCAGATGAATAAATTCATTTTGGTATTGCTTTAACACATTAAGCATGTGTTTAAAGAATTTAGCGTAGAAAATATGAACTCAGTTAGTCCCTTGCTTGCTTCCGGAGAGTAAATTAGTTTATTGTCCTTCACGTGGTCATACGCAGTTTGTACTGTTTGTTTGACAATAAATTTATTATTATTATCATAGAATTCGATTTAAACATCGATGGACTTTCCCTTACAGGGTCATCAACCAATTATCTGTGGCCAGTTTTCATATCTTTAATCGACAGAGACGTGGTGTTAGCTTTTTATGGTTCATCTAAACCAGAGAACCTGGATAGCTTTTTGAGGTCTTATTTAAATGAGTACTTGAATCTATGTCACAATGGCTTGTAATAAAAAGGGAGAATCTTTGTTTTAAGACTGAAGGGGCATCATTTGGACAGTCCTGCAAAAACTTCATACAGAATATTAAGGGTCATTGTGGTTATTTCAGCTACGCAAAATGTAAGGTCGAAGGAATTTATGGGAATATAAAAATTTGTTTCCGGGATTCTGACATAACAGTTTGAGAGAGAACAGATGAAGAATTCAGAAACAATAAAGATTGTGGATATCATTTGGAACCCATTCCTCTAAATGAACTACCCTATTTCAATTTAATTTCGAATGTTTATCGTGATTACATGCACTTGGTGTGTTTGGGAGTAGTGAAGAAGTTACTCCACTTTTTTCTGAATGGTTATTTACAGTACCTCCTATCTTATCAAAGTTTTAAAACTATTTTGGATCGACTCATCACGACAAGGGACTACATACCCGTTGAATTTGCAAGGAAGTCAAGATCTCTGAAGCATTTAAAATTGTGCAAAGCGACGGAGTTCGGACTGTTTCTCTTATATACAGGATGTTCTACCCTTACTGAAGTAGTGAAGTCTGTCGCCTTTTTAAATTTCCTTTCTTTGTGTGCCGGAACTCGGATATTTTTTATTCGGAAACTGATTCCGATGAGTTCGAATGGACCACCACTTAAGGCCCCTACGAAGAATCTAACACGACGACAAGTATGGAATGTTCCTCCTGAAAGAAGTAGGTGTTCATCGTGATTGTAAAATGAACTCTAGTAAGCTGAACGGGAAGATCCTGTTTCGGGCCAACTCTATAGTACGAGTTTACAAAGTTAATTGTCTTTTAATTTACAGAAACATATGAAGAGTGTCTTTAAAAACTGAAAGTTTCTGAAGAGGCATCTAATCTCGAAGCGGAAGGCAGAGAAAAAAGAAAGATTATTGCTCCAAGTTCCTGGGGAATACATATCAAACTAAGAAGAAAATAATCATAGGCGGTAGCAGCAGTAGCAGTGATGAAGAAAATATTCAACCTCAAATTTCTCCTCCTGCTGCCCCTTCTGGACTCACTCGCATTGTTATACAAGTAGGACCTTCTACATGCATCCAAACCAATGCTATTGAAATTGAGACCTGCAACAACCAGCAACTTCCGAGTAGTGTTGGTAGGAACAACATTCAAGTATTAAACCACACCTCTTATGTATCTTGCATAACCAGTTCCTTCCTTCTTTCAATAGATGCAGAAATATAGCTTCTTTTGACAGAAAAAGGGTTTACTGAAATAAGAATTAAAGTTTGCACCATTTTAGAAACCCAAAAATCAATTTTGTCTCGGTTGGACCATTTACAATCTGGAACAACCAGTTATCGGGAATCTGAAGACAATGAATCTGGCGAGTCATATAAAAGTCATTTTCATTAGAGAGCCTGGAGGATATAAAGCTATTTAAGAAGACTTTGCAGTCGAAGTACTCCAAAAGTGAACTTGTAGCTATTGTAACTTATAATAAGTGGTAGAAGATTTTGTTATGCTGTCATTATTTATTGATGCAAATTTCTTTTCGGCCGATTGGCGGTCATCTTCAGTGCTACAGAAACACTTTTTACAAAATATAACCTCTCCGCGGAGAAACAACTGAAAGAAGTGTACGTGTTGCGGTGACAAAATACCAAAAGCATCATCCGAAGGCCGCAGTGGAACGCATCACTTTGCCCCGTTCAATGGGAGATTGAGGCGTTATTGACATATCTAATGTCCATAGCAAGATGGTACACAATTTGAGGCAATACTTCTTCAGCAAAATCAATGTATCACTTTATCATGTAATAACCAGGAATGGCAGATGTAATGGCACTCCCTTGCGGTTGGAAGACAGTGAATTTTGTCCCGTGAGTGTGGTAACGTCTAGTGATCAGAAGATACAAACATGGAGTCAAAAAGAATTACAAGTTGCACACATTCAGATGGTTAACCAAGAGTATGTTGATGACTATTTATCGAACTTGTGGCGAAAGTATGGTTCATCGTTCCCTGAGATGGAAGATTTTGCTGTAGCAATACAAGATCGTGTCAACGCCACTAGATGCTAAAGGAAACGTATACTCAAGAAAGGGGGAGTAGAAGAGCTTTGTCATTGATGTGGCCTGACCCGAGAAACGACCGACCACATTGTTGGAGTTTGTTCATCACTAGCTGGAACAGAATACCTCAAGAGACATAACGATGTTGCCAAGATCATCCATCAGAATATTGCTTTCTTAAATAGGTTTATATCAGAGGAGTGCTCGTATTACATATACTAACCCACTCAAGTACATGAGAACGACCGCGCTAAAATATACTGGGATCGGCCAATTAGAGCGAATTTGACAATATTAGCTAACAGACCAGACATCATGTATATGGACAAGCAAAAGAGGTGTGCGTTTTTAATTGATGTGGCCATCCCGCTTAATGAAAACCTAAGGACAACTCAAGCAAGAAACATCAATTAGTATGCAGCATTGGCTGAAGAATTGAAGGAGTTGTTTCATCTGGAGAGCATCAAAATTGTTTCTCTTGTGATATCTGCAACTGGAACATTGCCTAAAGATAGGTTTGGACAATTTGGATGTGGGGTTCTTGGTACATAAAATACAGATGTCTGTTTTGTTGAACACGTGTCACATAGTCAGAAAGTTTCTATCTATATTAATGGTGTAATAAACAAAATCTCTATATCAAAAAGATAAGTTATTACATAAACAAAGAATTATTCTAGTTTGACACAACGTATTACTTGGACGAAGAAAAGTAGGGAATAACACAGATTAGAAATGGAGACAAGTGGTGAAATTAGAACAGTGCAGAATGAATCAAGTACATTTACAAAGGGAGAATGAAGAGAATAATGCAAAAGCAAATACGAACCTTAGACAAGATATTGACTACAGCAGGGGAGTCATCGACAGGAATGGAAAAAGTGATAGCGGACAGAATAGGTGAGACAGTACACGACAAGGTTGCTCAAGTTGCTAAAGAAATTAAGGTGCGCCGTCAGGTACGCAATACCGTGGACACTAGGGGTAATGGACCAACATGTGCAGGAAATGAAACAATATCAATAACAACACCTAAAGTCATGGAGGAAGGAGTAGTTCGGGATATTGAAGAGAGTTAAAGAGATGGGTTCAACAATTTTCCAGACAATTAAAGGCAAAGAGGAGAGGATGTATTCCACGGTATTAAAGGGGCAGTATATAAAGGATAAGCAACAGAAAGTAGTGATATTGCGAAGCAAGACAACAGGAAGCGTAAGTGAAAAATTAAGAGAAAGTATTAAAATGTTAGAGAAACTAATCAAGATAGAATCAACGAGGGAAACAGGGAGATCTAATAGCAATGATGCCTGACACAAATGAAAGTAATAAGTTAGAAACATTATTAAAGAAGACAAATGAGATAGAACAGCGACTAATACGGAAAAGGAAACCATTAATTATGATACTAGGGGTACCGGCAGAAACAAATTTGCAAAAATTCATGCAGGATATAATTAAACGAATTTTGGAGGCGGCGGAAGATGGGGGCAGAAAACCGTATATGAGGTTAGTAAGAAGACAAAAAATAATAATAACTGAAAATTGGGTGATGGAGGAGGATGGAGTGGTAATAACAATATTAATAGTAGGAGTAAGAATATATTTTGATCTTTACATGTAGTGGAAGATTTAGTGCCACTTAGATGTTACAAGTACCACAGATACAGACGTGTGGCGGCTGTGTGTCGAGAAAAGGAGAGTGTAAGCGGTCATTGTGGCGACACGGGACATGAATTTAAAAGTTATGTTAAAAAGACGGACAATTAGATATGTACCAATTGTAAGAGAAAAAGACAGGACTGTAACCATAACACTGTGAGTAAACAATGTCCAGAGTACAAAATAGCGCAAAGAATAACAAAAGAAAGAACATACTATGATTAAGATATTTCAGCGAAATATACACAGAGGTAGGGCTGCTTTATTTGAAATGAGTAGTTATATGATGAGAGGGAGCTGCGAGATAGAGTGTATCCAAGAAATCTATAATATAAATGGGAAGGCACCAAACATGCCTTTGACTTGGCGAGTAATTAAAAGCAGAGATCCATGGAGTGCATTAGTTGTAGCGTGGCGAGATGTTTTGGTCCTTGATAAATACACCACCAGCAATTGCTAAGTTATAATATACAGGAACAAGAGTATTGAAGTCATAATGGTAAATTGTTATTCGCAGTACTCGCCAAAAATACAAAAGGATTTGGAGTTCATTGAAAAAATTATAGAGCAGCATGAAGGTACTGACATACTTTTATATCTTGATGCAAAAGCACGCACGCATCTCTTAGGATATCAGAGGACCTCAAAACGGGGCAGGCAATTAGAAGAGTTTATCATGCGAAATAGGTTAATAGTGTAAAATAGCTCTGGGAAATGGCATTTGAAAGGAAAAGGGGAAAATCCTAGATAGATATAACGTTGCGGAATTAGTGGAAGAATATAGTAGTGAATAACTTGGCAGTAAAAAGAGGGCTACATAGCGATCACAAGGGAATAGCGATAGAAATACGAAATAAAGGACAGCCTCAGTGAACAACAGAAGAAGCTATCGCTTATAGAAGATTGGACTGGAAGAAACTAGCACCACGGGAAAAAGTTAAAGAGAACCATGAGGCAGGATATGCAGAAAAGGGAAACGGTAGATGAAAAAGTGGATGTAATGCTGTTAGGAGTGTTGAAGGAGTGTGCAACATGCATCATAAAAGGAACAAACATTATATAAAAGATGCTATGATGGACAAAAGGACTAACATTGTAAGAAAAAATTGAACCGGAAAAGGAGTGTTTAATACACATTGCAGGAGCATACCGAACTGTTTCAGCAGAGGCACTCAATGTTCTTGTGGGACATTTGCCGTTAGATTTGTATTTGAAAAAGATAAAATTTAGATACACATAAAAAAAGAATGGTGAAATATGTTTCAATGAAAGGAGAGTCAAAAGAGAAGACAAGGGTTCAAAAATGGATTTGACAAGGACATTAAAAAACAGATGGCAAGTGCGCTTGAAGAACAAAGAAAAAGGACATGTCACTTTCAATTATATACCGAATGTAATGTATATCGCAAAGAATAAAAAATGGTTTTATCCCACAAAGGAATTTGTGGACATAATAACAGGGCACGGGCTTTACGTTACGGCGTTATCTTCTAGGGTAATTCCGGTAAGAGCATTCAAACTTTCCGAATGCAGAAGAGGATAGTTCGGATAATTTGTAAATCTCACCCTCGAAACTCTTGTAAACCTTTATTTAAGTAATTAAATATATTAACGCATCCCAGCATTTAAATTGATGAAACGGCCGTGTTTCTTAAGACCGAATTACTGAAGTGCCACCCTTGTTTCATATGAAACAGTCTCGTTCTCGAATAGAATACTCGCAATAGTAATAATATTCATCGCCCTAGAGTGTCAATCACTCTTTTCCAAAAAGAACTATATCATTCGGGAATCGTTTCTCAAATATATAATTTCCTCCCCAAAATATAAAAGATAATAAGAAATTACTCTCTTCAAATCTGCGGTTAAAAGCTACCTCCTGCACCAGTGCTCTACAATGTAAAAAAATTTATAGATTTTAATAAAAGTTAAATCCGTCTTGTACTTTATCGCGCCATTGCTGTAGTACCTTTAAATTAACTTATAACAATTTCAAAAACTATTTTCTTGCGTGATTGTGTTGTGTCTTATGATTCATATTAATTTAGTTTTATGTGTACTCAACTTTGGCACGGTTGTGTACATTAATTCTGTTGCCCCATCCTGGCCCGGGTTTTGCTCCGGTTTTCCTTCGGGTAGAGGCGGTTTTCTTATACAGGTTCTCTAGGCTTTGTCTTGGGGCACGTTTATTGAAACAATAAATAGTGAATTTAGTGTTATTTCAATTCTTATGATTTTTAAACACTATACTCAGAATAATCTATAGTTCGAAAATAATTCGTACATGTAAAATAATTTTTTTGTGTTAAATTACAAGCGTATTGACATATTATTTGTATTATAACTCGCAGCTAACTTTTTATCCTATCTAGGAATTTTTGCTGAAATTTTTGAATACACCTCTGCCTTAGGATCCTTGATCAAAATTGATGGAATTGTCCCTTTCTTGCTTCCGGAGAGTAAATTAGTTTATTGTTCTCCACGTGGACATACGCAGTTTGTATTGCTTTTTTGGCACTAAATTTATATTATATGTAGATTGTAAGGAGTTATTTAAAGAGATACAAATGGATTGAAATTGATATATGTGATTGTGAAGAGGGTCAAGAAACAATAGAGCATATGTTATGGGAGTGTATATATCATGGGTCGGGAAGGGCAGAATGTCTATGCCAATACTGCAGAGAATACGTGCTTGAAAAGACTTAAAAGGAACTTGAAAAGACGTAGTTGATAGACACCGAAAAGAAATATCTCATGTTTGAAGATTTTGTTGGTAAAATTCTAACTCTAAAAATGTTGTTAGACAAGTAATTGCGTACGCCTTCATATGGCGGGGACAGACCACACATAAACGGTGGCAAAGATGCGTGGAGAGAGAAATGAATTAATAAGAAATGAAAGAAAATGTTTAGAGCCTTATTTTGCAATAAAAATGAAAAAAATTCTTTCTGATAGCTCCACGCGGTAACGTTTGTGTGGAGATCGGTGAAAATGTTCAACGCTCCGATATACCAGCTGTCGGAAACGCTTTGTGGAAACAGAACCTAAGGGAATAGAAAATGCTCAGAGTAAATAGTATTAGTGTAGTGAAGTGTGCATGATTATTCACAGCAACCCTCTTTTGGTTTTATTTTTTAGAGTTACAAATTTATTTTAATTATATAATAACAACTACTTTTACGTTAAGGGTATAGGTGGTGCATTGATATATATCAATGTGTATATTGAGCAAGTTTTGTACGTATGAGTGTGTTTCTGTAATGCTGTATGTAATGAGTGTTTCTGTAAGCGAAAATGTGTTTGTGTATGTATGTGAATATGGACCTCCTATGGGAATGTTTTCATATGGACCTCACGTACATAATTAATTTTTAAAATCTAATTTCTTTCTGGTTGTAACCTTGTGTACTAACTTTCTAACAATTTTGTACCGTGTATGTGTATTTTATAGATTTATTATTTTACCTTTTATTATTGTATTATGTGTACTGTTATTATTGCTTCATTTCTATCTGCCACCGAGCATTGCTCACTTGCAGATTAATAAATCATTATTAGGCCAAAAAAAAATATATTCTATTTTCCACTGTCTTACCAACAACACCCTTAAAACATTTTCAAGATATCTGAATATATTCTAGACGATAAAGACATCTTCATGACTTTTTTGTAGTTTTTTTTTCCTAGTTAGCCGTTTTGGGAAAATATGTCCCTATTAGAAGTATAGGTCTCTTGTACTAAAAAATACTGATTGCTCTGGCGACCTGGCTCATTTCATTTGCCATCAAAGGTAATTCTTCTGACTGAATTTTTGTATCCCCCCCTAGCCGTGCTCACAGTTCTTTTGTGCTCACGTGGCAGCAATCATTAAATTTTTTATCGCAAGAAGTCTGAAAAAAAAACTTCAAGCTAACTGAAATATTTAACAAAACATTTTGGAAACATAAAAAGCGGTATGCTTTCATAAAAACTCTAATCATGGGTGAATATACTTTCTTTTAATTTTTAAAATACTAAAGATGTTTCCAAACAAATCATTTTATGTACTTATTCAATCAGTACTTTTTTACATTACAAGCTATTCAAATAAAAGTTTATGACATAGTTTAGAGAAAAATACAACAAAAATGTTTTTTTATTATCGATTGTAGAATGAAAAACATTATTTTCAGTACTTGTATGTATCGTTGCGTTTAAGTGGTAGTCTAGACATTTCTGACGCTGTTGACTGAACTTAAACTCTTATGTACACCTGAGATATTTATTCCATTAAAAAATATAAGATTCTTTTATGACAAGACCACTAAAAAGAAAGTTTTGCTTTTCAACGTTTTTCTCTATACAGAATATTTTCCGAGGTATATAAACAAAACTGTACATGTGGTTTCACCTTGTCGCAGCAAACTACTACTAACCTGTACTAACGAGAATGAATAGTTTGAGAAAGTTTCTATCAACTAATATGCTGCTATATTAATGACCCACTCACATAAATATTACGAACAATTATGAAAAATTCGAAAAAATAACAAAAAACGATTTTTCAAAAATTTGGTACTTTGTCACACCTTGAATTTTTCAGATGAATATAGTCCGATATTCTATCAACAGTACTTCAAAATTAGAATAAAATTTTTCTTTCACCCTTCCAAAAATATTTAAACATTGTGATTATAAATTTAAAGAAGCTGTAAATATAGAATATTCCAGCAAACTTCTTATAATTTTGGCATAAAGTAAATTTACGTTGTTTCCATTATTTTAAACAGCAAGTCCAACTTTAAATAAGGCCAAGATATTGAAAAAAAAAAAAAATTGCCCAAGCGGCCGAAGGAGGGGGGGAGTCAAAAATGTTGTCAGAAGAATTACTTTTGATGACAAATCGAATGAGTCATATCTTGAGAAAATCAGTGTAAACGGACTTTTTACCATCATATCTTGCAGTATTCCTTTATACTTAAATAATTATTTATATGAGGAGTTAGAGACTTACACTGATGATATGAGAGATCGACTTGTGAACAATAATGTATGGCAAAATAATAAATCAATATTTCAGAAATTCATTTCTCATTCGGTACATGTCCAGATTTACGCATGAATGCACATTTTACAATGATCGCACTTAAAATTGTAATGATTCAAATCCTTTATTTAAAAATATTTACTTTTACTGTCTGAAAATAAATTCATTGAATCACAATATCAGTTTTCCCTCATGATAGGTAACTAACCTTATTTCACAACTCAACAATACTGTAACGAACAATAAATATGTTATAGAGTCATAGACGCAATCAAGCGCGTCATTCACGATGACGTCCAGACGCGCGTCACGGCGGATGGTTTTTCGAGCCGTGTAAACGTAGTTCGAGAGAAGGATAAAAGGGGCGCGTTCGCTGGGATTGGGAGCTTTTTCTGATGGGACGGTAGTGGAGAGAGGATGGCCTTTTTTTGTCGGATGCGGACGGATTCGGCGAATGAGCGGGATGTGATGGTGAAGACAGTTCGGTTGGCGCATCTTGTTAGGTTTTTGAAAGATCGCACAACGGTGTTTCTGCATGCGCTTGGTGGTTGAGGGGCACATGACCTGAATAGTTGGAGATATATAGCTGCTCCTCTAAGTGCTTCCAAAATTTCATCGCATTCGCCGCTGACCTTGAACCGTGCACCACAGTGATCCAAGTAGTGAGGCAACAGTGAGTTGAGAACGTGGACCCTACTCGTGAATCTTCTCTTACGTCCTTGTCTGGTGCTTTGCCTTGTACCATTGTCGCTGACGCTGACTATTATGTTTCTGTTCTGATGCTGTGCAGAAGATGTAATTGTATTTGAGCCGTAACTTTGAACTAAAGTGACTATGCTTACTGTCTCCTATTTATGTATTTTAATTGAGGGCCTGAAGAAGACTAATGATAAAGTTTATTTGCTACGGTGTCAGAAAGAAAAAAGATACATTAATCGCATCTAATGCTCACCTCATCAAGCTAAGGATAATTCTAGATGAAATGTAGATAAGAGATTTTTCTAAGATTCCTAATTTTACTACGTGTAATATCATACTTTTCATGTTGTAATGACCTTTTTAACCTATATGCATAACAATAAGTGTGTATAGACACTAAGGGTTAGATTTCCGTCATGAATTCGAATTAACTAATTTCATGTCAGAAATTCACAAGAAAATGTAACTTGTATTTGTGCTTACCATAATTTTATGTATAATGCATACGATATTTCTCAACGTTGCATTACCAAGTGACACATTTCGTTAAATGTGTTTCTCTACCAACTTGACAATTCGGGCAATTTCAGTGTATTTATTTTATTCTTGTACTATTGTTACTTTTTCATTTGTGCATTGTTTATTTATGTAGGCGGTGAAAACCTTCGCTTTATTGTGGCGCCCAATCCCTTCAGTGTGTCTGATGGTAGTATCTGGGACATTTACGGTTACAATACAGAACAACATTAGAGGAATATCTACCAACATGGTAATGAAATAAAAACGACTCCCAACATTTGTATAGAAATTTATTGGAAACAATGTAACGAAGAATATATTCTCGCTATTAAGTTTATATGAATTAGTAACAATTTTCACAACACCAACTGTCTTCTTTACGATATGAGTATGCAAAGATTCCCCATCGCAGTTTCTCTTCAGATTCGGAGTCAGGGAGTCCTGGAGGGTAGGAAAATGAGTGCCGCCGTCATTAATGTGAGCAATTTTTGGAGGGACGGGTTGAGGATTGAAAATATGTTTCACGCGCTGCGCATTTCCCGTAAATCGTTGTTCATGAAAGTTTTCCATTTCTGGACATTGTACGCAAGGAATCTACAAGTTTCTGACCCTTTATGTGCTCGTCGAGTCTTCTTTGTTTTTCTGCGCAAATTCAATAACACATATTTGTCCGAATAGGACATTCTCGCATTTGAGTTAGTATTCAGGAGCTTCTCCTGGGTAAAGGGAGTCAACATCAGCTTTTCCTTATTTCCTTGGCATAAGTGCCACCTCGTATATTTGGTATGTGCAAAACGACCTTATCTGTCAAATAGTGTTAGTAGAGCCATCTAGTGATAAACCCTAGAATTAGAGGCAGTTCCTTTTCCGCCAACAGGATGGAAGCAAGGAGCTGACAACAATAGTTTTTTATTGGAGTTTTAGGGATCGCCAACATCTAGGTCATTAGTTTTAATATCATCATAATTACACAATGTAATTTTACGACTATTTATTGATTCAAAATAAACTTCTTCAGTAATTACAAAACGATGTACAGATAATCAAATAAAATGTTTTCTCCTCCTCGTGGTCGTAGGCCAACGCCAGAATCACATGTTCCACTTTTCTTATTGCTCACCCAGAACTTCAACAAGTTCGTGAGAGACGATTGGCACCCACCGTGTGATGTCTTGACTCTTCGTGTGTCCGTGTACTGGTGGACAGACCCAGGGCGGCGGGTGTCTGTATGCAGTCTTCCTCGTTGCGACCGGCACGCTCCGTTGCCAATCGAGGATCAACCCCAGTGAGACTACTGTGCCGTCCTTAAGTACCTGCGCGGTGCCAGGCTCGAAGGTAGTGTAGAGACTCGCCTCGAAGCGGCGAGGCGGAACGCTGCTGCGCTGTGCCCCTGCGCGCGTTCTACCGCTGCGTTGCCGCTGACGTATTTGCAGGGACGGTATTTGTAAGCGCTCACGTCCGAATACCTCGCTCCCGAAGATGTGACATAGGGAGTGAAACGCCTAGCCTTATGCCTCCTTCGGTGCGACCTCTCCTTCTCTTCAGGAAGCGCCTGCCTCTCCTGTTCCTCGGGAGATGTTTGTTCTCTTTTGAAGGTGCATGATGCTTTAACTCCAACAGTTGGTCCAGTGCATTCCTCTGTAGGTTCATCGTGGTGGGTGGGTGTCCGAGCTGATCCACTTCAGCGAGGATGTGGTCCTTATGTTGCACGATGTCGCGGTGGGCCATGCGGACCTCGTAAACTCGGGATCCTCACTGAGCAACAATCACTCCTGGAATCCACCGAAGATATTTTTTACATTTTTTTTCAACTATGTAAAATTTTCCTTGTCCTGAAAATCTAACCCGTTCACTTGGTTTAAGTAGGAAAAAACGAGTCCTAGTTTGGCTGCCGTGTAGGATCTGTGCTGGGCTTCGACCATCTCCAGTCGAAGCGCCCTGTATGTCGCTGAATTCCCCAACAGTGCTTCGTCCTTTGAAGCTCCAGCACCGCAGGACTTTCGCATTGCTGCTATGAGAGCCTGAACCATCCGCTTGGTCTCTCCATTTGATTAAGGATGAAACGAAGGTATTGTAACATGCTGAATGCCGTTATTGTCACAGAACTGCTGGAACAAATAAGACAAAAATTGTGTACATTGTCCGTAACCATAATGCGCAACAAACCTTTTGTCACAAATATTTTCTGGAGAACCCACAATGTAGCTGCGGTTGTGGTCGACATCATTTCTATTATATAGGGGTAATTGGAGAGAGCATCTACTGTCACCATCCTCATGAAACCCGAAAAGGGGTCTGCTAAGTCTACGTGTACGTGGTCCCACGGCTCCAGTGCTACTGGCTACGGTTGTAAGTCCGCAGGGAAAGCATGCTGATTAATTTGACAGCCGTCTTGTATCTGTCCCCAATTGTCTCATTCATTACAGGCCAGTAGCAGTGGGTTCGTGCTAGCTGGTTTGTACGGCTGGCGCCCCAGTATCCCTTGTATAGCAGGTCCAACAATGCCCCTTGCAGTTTAGGAGGCTCGACAACTCGCGCGCCTACGGAGTTCCGAGCATAAGCAAACCGTCCCTGAAGGAGAGCCTATCCCTCAGTTTAAGCCATGGGGAAGCAGATCTAGTCCACTTACGCATTGTAGGCCATCCTTCTTGAACATACCGCACGACTACGCTGAGTATCAGGTTCTTTGCGGTTTCTCGCGCTATCCTACAAGCGTCCACTGGAAACGCGGAAAACCTATCTACCTCTTCGTGGTCCAGCTGTAGGCAGGCGATAACGTCCGTGTCAAACGCCAGATCTGGTCCGACGGGAAGCCTTGATAACGCATCGGCGTTGGCGTGTTGCGTTGTGACCTATGGATATCATAATTGTGTCATAAAAGAAATAGTGCCCATCTCTGTAACGTATGGACTGTATTATCCGGGATCCTGCATTTTGGCGAGAACAATGATATCAACTTGTGGTCGGTGATGATGATGATGAACTTAAAGCCACAGAGGTATTCGTTAAATTTATTTACTTTAAAGATGATGGCTTGCGCCTCCTTCATAGTTCATTTCGTGAACATTCAAAGTCTTAGATGCAAAAGCGATGGGCTTCTCCTGTCCTTGCTTGTTCCTTTGTGAGAAAACTGCACTCAATCCATAATCGGATCTGGTAGTATAGTTACCTGGTCTGGCTGGAAATGCTCCAGTTTTACTGCGTCACTTAAAGACCTTTTTAATTCCTGGAACGCTTAATCCATCTGCTTCGTCCATTCCCACCGGACTCCTTTTCTCCTCAACGCACAAAGTGTTGCTGCAACTGTAGCAAAGTAGGCAATGAATTTATTATAATAGTTTACCTTACATAAGGAAGCCTGTAATTTTAATGGGGTGGAAGCTGTAGTACGGCACGAGCATTCTCCGAGGTAGGTTGGATCCACATGGAGTCAAACTTATGTCCTAGATATGTAATTTACGGTTGAAAAAATTATACTTTTTGAATTTTATGGGAAGTTTCCACTCTTGTAACTTCTAAATCAGCGCTACCAAATTTGAAAAGGAGCTCTGCGTCGGAACGACCCGTAACGACAATGTCGTCCAAATAGTTCGCGCAGTCGTCGATTTGCGATGTGATCGTATAAAAACAACACTGATAAATGGCAGATGTTGACGCTACCCCAAACGATAGCCTGTTATACCAAAGTTAAGTTCAAACGGAGTGTTTACCAGGAGAGATTTTGCAGACTCTGCAAGTGGAATTTGCAGATACGTCTCAGTCAAGTCTATTTTGTAAACTTTTCACCTCCCGATAACTTATGAAAAAAGTCTTCGGCGCACGGAATAGGAAACTGATCCACCTGCAAGTGTGCATTAATGGTGCTTTTAAAATTCCTTCATATGCAAATCCCTCCGTTTTTCATCCTGACTAGGGGTGTGACCTATCTGCATACATCAACCGGTGTCAATACCTTCTGATTGACCAACCGCTCCAACTCTGATATGACCAAATCTCGAACTGCTGTCGGAACTGAGCGAGCCTTGCAAAATTTCGGGCAGCTTCCCGCTGCTGAGCTGAATCCTACACCATCAACATATGCCTCCTTCAAGAATCTTACACGAGTCGAGGGAAAATGATTTACATTCCTCTGGTGTAACGAGCAATATTTGCTGATGAAGGAAAATTGGCAATACTCGTTTCGAATACTCAGATTGAAGTCCTTCAGATTAAGAAATGTTGTTCAAAATTTATGCAAGCAGTTATGTTGAGCAAGGGGGGAAAATAGTGATCATAAATGTTTATATACACTAAATGCTCGAAGGAACAAAATCTTTCGGGCAGTTGAGAAAGTTCCACTGGAGTACTGGGAATATGCATATTAGGTGACAGTAGATGTTGACGCTGCTGACGTTGCTCAGCGGAGTCTTTTGGTGAGAAGCTGACATCTCACAGACTGTTGATGTAGCTCATATTGCTTGCATCGCACCAGTTTTTTCGCCCGAGCTACTTTTGGGTGGTCATCCGGAAGGACGGGGTACTGCTGACGCTTTGCTGGAGGGACTGACCTCCGGGAGGACCCTACTCAGCGGCGGTAATTGGTCATCTTGCGAGGTATGATACGTCTGTTGGTAATTGCCTAAACCAGCACCGTATTGCGCTTGCGCGTTATGGAGGAAATGGCATGAATTACGAAAGGAAGGCACGAACTTTAGACTACCTTAGTGCCAAGACAGACTTTAGTTTTAATAGAATTATGCCATAAGTAAAGTCAGTGTTTTGTCATTGTGAAGAGAAAAAGAGATTTAAGTTGGTAATTAAATAAAATTGTAATTAAATTCAGTGCTTTGATATCGCTTAAGATAAAGGGAGATTTTTATTGTTAACTAAATAAGATTGAAATTAAACTCAGTGTATTTTATATCGCTTAAGAGAAAATGAGGTTCATTGGTTAATAAGATAAGATTTTAAATTCAGTGTATGTTAGTTTATGTGTTTTTGTGAGGGAATGATGTCACTTCGGCGTTAATGTAAATGTTTAAATGATAACGATTTGTGTCTTTTGGGGGAATTTCTGCCTGAGGGATTTGTAGTGATGACGTCACTTCGGCGTTAATGTGAATGTTTAAGTGATAACAATTTGTATTTGTCTTTTGGGGGAAATTAACTTAGGGGATGTTTTTAGTAATTAAAATAGTCTTTTCATTAATGGATTTATTTGTCTTGCGTTTTCCTTCAGTGGAACCATTGAATAGTCCTTCCCTTCTGATAAAAATC
>NNCF01127770.1:142905-158000 GCA_002313205.1 Laupala kohalensis | reverse complement strand
TATATATATATATATATGAGATTCAAATGAGGATACATATGAGACTGTCAGTGCAAAAGTGACCTGTTAAGATATCTAGTATAGAGAAAATGAATGATGAATAATATCATGTACTTCTAAAATCCACTATGGTTTAATTTAATAAGAAATTTATTAACAAATGATTTTTTTATTTTTCGTAAGCATTGTCTTTCTATTGGAATGAACTGTGAGCAAAACAATCTGTTTCCAAGTAATATTTTGTGGCTTAGGCCAACTTTTGCATTTAGATGTAGAAAATTTAGGCCAACAATGAAACAAGATAATCATATATTAATAGAACTATTTTACTGAACAAATATCTTGAATTGAATATTGAACAAAACCGAATTCTTAACCCTCAATTGTATCATCATTGAAAATAATATCAATGGATGTTGCTGAAGTCTTTAAATCGGTATAAAAATTGTAATGTAAAGGTCGTATAAAATTCAATACGTCAATAATATTAAGAAATTTATTGTCAAGAAAGCAGTACAAACTGCATATGACCACGTGGAGGACAATAAACTAATTTACTCTCCGGAAGCGAGAAAGGGACCATCTCATCAATACCGATCAAGGATCCTAAGGCAAAAGCGTATTCAAAAATTTCAGCAAAAATTCCTAGATAAGATAAAGTTAGCTGCGAGTTACTAATAGAATGTCAATATATTTGTAATTTAACACAAAAAAATTATTTTACATGTACGAGTTATTATCGAACTATAGATTATTCTGAGTATAGTGTTTAAAAATCATAAGAATTGAAATAACACTAAATTCACTATTTATTGTTTCAATAAACGTGCCCCAAGACAAAGCCTAGAGAACCTGTATAAGAAATCTGCCTCTATCCGAAGGAAAACCGGAGAAAATTCCGAGCCAGGATGGGGCTACAGAATTTATGTACACAACCGTGCCAAAGTTGAGTACACATAAAACTAAATTTATATGAGCCATACGGCAACACAATCATGCAAAAAAATAGTTTTTAAAATTGTTATAAGTTATTTAAAAAGTACTACAGCAATGGCATGATAAAGTACAAAACGGATTAAAGTTTTATTAAAGTCAATAAATTTTTTTACATTGTAGAAGTACTGGTGCAGGAGGTAGTTTTTAACCGCGAATTTGAAGGGATTCAATTTCATAATATCGTTTATATTTTTCGGCAGGGAATTATATAGAACGATTCCCGAATGATGTGGTCCTTTTTGGCAAAGAGTGGTTGACACTCTACGGCGATGAATATCATTACTAGTGCGAGTATTGTGTTCGTGAACGAGACTATTTTTTATGAATTAAGGGTGGCACATCAGTAATTCAGTCTTAACAAACACGACCGTTTCATAAATATAAATACTGAAAAGTGTTAAGATATTTAATTCCTTGAATAAAGGTTTACAAGAGTTTCGGGGGTGAGATTTACAAATTATTCGAACTATTTNCTCTGACCGGAATTACCCCAGAAGGTAATGCCGTAACGTAAATGGGAGTAAACGTTTGCAAAATATACGCAACGGGAAATACGTGGACTAACTACATTAACTAAGATTCGGAAAGCGTAACACAATTTTCTATTAAGAAATTGAGATTGACAACGTAACAATTCCATTTGAGATTGTCTTGATTATGGAGACCTAAGAATTTTGTATTCGTAACAGTTTTTAATTGTGTTCCGTTTAAAGAAAGAAATCTGGGGTAAAGATTTTGTGATACTATTGTGAAATGACATAGACACTGTTTTGTCAGTGTTTTCAATGAGACGATTTGTATGGAACCAAGTCGAAAGGTTAGACAAAACGTTTTGAGTGTTGGCGTGTATACATAGTAAATTAGTGTCATCAAGCAAAAAGAACCATTTTGCAATCTGATGTGGATGATGACATGTCGTTCATATACAATAAAAAGAGTATAGGGCCGAGAATTGATCCTTGGGGTACTCCGCAAGTAAGTGGCTTTGTTTCTGAAAGACAACGCTCAAGTATTTTATATTTAGTATAGGATATTTCAACCTGTTGAGATATATCTTTTAAATAAGAAGTTAGCCATTGATGTGGAAGTTCACGAATGCCTAAAGAATGCAATTTGGAAACGAGAATTTCGTGATCGATGACATCGAATGCTTTTGATAAGTCAAGTAAAACACCCTGAGAATTTTCTCCACGGTCAAGAGATGTGGTAACATCGTTTAAGAAAGAAAATATGGCGCTTGTAGTGGAAAAGGATTTCCTAAAACCGTGTTGATCGTCAGAGAGAATCTTATATTTTGATTAAAAAATCTAGAAGACGCTTATAGAACAATTATTCAAAATTTTTTGAGAAGTGAGTAGTAGAGACATTGGTCGGTAATTTCCAATATTAAGTTTGTTTCCTTTCTTGTGTAAAGGTTTCACTTAAGCGCTCTTAAATATGTTAGGAAACACCCCTTCCGATAAAGAACTATTGAAAATATTTGTGAGTGGTTTTAGTATAGCGTAGGAGGAAAATTTAACAATAAAGTCGTGTATATCATCAATGTCTGTTGAAAATTTGTTTTTTAGTGAGCTAATGATTCTCATGACTTCACTGGCGTTAATTTCGGAAGTGAACATAAAATTGGGTACGTGGGAGGATATAATTGGAGGATATTGATTTGATGATATTGAGTTTGTTATTTTACCTACTTCTGAGAAGTAAGGATTAAACACATTTGCGATGTCCTGAGGATTTGATACGATTTTGCCATCGCGAGAAATATTTTCTTCGCGTTATTCAGAAGTTGACGTGTAATTTTTGACAATATTCCACATGGCTTTCATCCGGTTGTTTGATTTTAGTATCTGCCTGTCGTTTTCTATAACTTTAGCTGCATACACTACTTTTCGAAAAATAGTACGAAATAATCATGTAATTCTTTACGAAAATAATCATGTAATTCGGATGGTTGATTACAGAATTTTGAAAGATAATATAAACGGCGTTTGTTTTTTGAAGAAATTCTAATCGTTTGGGTGATCCATCTATTGTATTTCTTTGTGTTAATTAAATTGCGTTTTATGGGAAAGCTAGAGTTGTAATGTTTTAGGAATATTGAGATAAATACATTGAATTTGTCGTCGGTGTTTTGGTAATTGTAAACATCTTTCCATGTTTCTTCACGCAAATAATTTATAAATATGGATTGATTTGTGTCATTAAACTCTGTTGAAAACTTGTAAAGAATTTTAAGTGGTTTTAGTTTATTATTAATAGTCAATACTTGAGCAAGGTGATCGCTGTATCCGGCGATAAACACTTCAGAGAGATATGAGATTCCATTGTTGACGATAATTTGATCTAGCAATGTTTGAGAGGAACCGGAGAGACGAGTGGGGTCGTTTATCATAGTAATAAGGTTGAAGGAGTCGATAATATTCTTGTATCGTGTCGCGGGTCCTCACTCGTAGCTCGTGTTAGGTTGGCCGATCCGAGCTACGGAGTTGGATGCGTCGTGGGGGAGGAGAGGAACAGAAGGGGTGAGTGGGAGAGTGGGGGGGGGGTCTAATTAGAGTTGGAATGTACTAGGGTCGGTCTTAGAGAAACTCAGAGTCTGTGAGATACGTTTAATACTTACGTAAGGTTACGGCGAGGTTGCGTGTTGACCGGAGAGTGGTCAGTGGTGGATATGGTTCGATCAGAGTCTGTGCCGGAGGAGAGGGATGCTGGTCCTCCCAGCTTCCGGTCCCAAGAGATGGTGGTTAGGGGGCTGCCACTCGGATGCACTTCAATAGCAACTCCCACACAGTAACAGTTCCTCTTCCACTGGGTTTCTCCACTCTCCTCTGTCTCTACTTCACCCGTTTATATATGATTTAGACACTTGACGTCATGCCCCAGTGACCTACTCCCTCTGGCCACACGTCGTCAATCTAATGTGCTAGGTGTGCTTGTTGCTGGGTGGCTTCACGACAATCGATTAATTGCTGAAAGTACAGAGTCGGATATACTCAGGAAATCGATGTTGACATACAACGATAGATATAGTAATTTATGAGTGATACGTTTTAAAACAATTTCGAAGTTCCGAAAAAATACGTCAAGATCTGATTGATATGTCAAGTTCAATCAAATCTTTTTTTCTTTTTTTGTCATTGTTACATGGCCATTTGGATATAAAATCTATAGGATTTCAATAACGGATTTTTTTTAATGTCTACCTCTTGGAATAGAATCTCATTATTATTTGAATAATTGAAAAAAATTAAGAAGGATGGATTTTAAGGAACTTTAACCATTGTTTTTAGCTACTCAACTTTTCCATTCTATGTAGAAACTTTCCGATTGGTGATATTTCATTCTAATGACTTAGTTGAAAAAAATAAATCTTCATTCATTTTAATTATTTTAAATGGCCTCTTTTTCTACGGGCCAAAATAACTTGCTCCCAGACTTAAGGTACAAAAATATTTTTGAAATATCTTCTCTATAAGGTCGAAATCTTGATCACAAGAAATTTATTTACTTTTATTTATTTAATGTCTTTTGGCGAGTTTCAAGCCCTGTTTTTTTGATTCCTGAATGGTATTTAAAAAATTTCATAACATTCACTTTTACACATTGTTCCCACCATTCCGCTACATCAACATAATTATAAATCTTTGACTGAAGTTGTTTCCATTTTTTAATAAATGCATCGCTAAAATTATTGTCATTAAGGAGGGAATCATTCATCTTCCAATAGGACCTCCCTCTTGCCATCGATCGTGATGGAAGAACAATTTTCATAACGACGGCGTGATAAGAAAAGGGAACGAGAGCAATATCTATACATGATATTTTATCAATCAACTCTTTTGATGCGTAGAATCTATCAATTCTAGAGCCGCTAGATCTTCTCGTATACGTAAATAA
Organism: Laupala kohalensis; assembly: GCA_002313205.1. NCBI lineage: Eukaryota > Metazoa > Arthropoda > Insecta > Orthoptera > Trigonidiidae > Laupala > Laupala kohalensis. Next base: position 153,107 of record NNCF01127770.1, on the reverse strand, counting down.
TCTGCCTTTTCTTTTTTCTTCCCATACATTTTTTAAATTCAGTTTTTTTACTAGAGAGTTTAACATTTTGCAGAATGTTGGTTTCCCTTGACAGTCCTGATCCGACCCAACACAGTTCCCCTCCGATAATGATATGTTATTTACTATTATTAAATACGCAAGATCGTTAGAAAAAAGTATTTCGCGCTTCTGTGTTGTTTCCTGACGGCGCGTATATGTTAACAAGCGTTGTTCCAAAATCGCACTTTATCCCCCTTCCTGACGGCAGCACAGCTACATTACTGACCTCATACCCTTGTTTGAAGAGGATAGCCGTGCCTCTTCCCGTTTTCCCAACATTGCATATTATTCTAAAACCGGGGATGAAATTAAAATTCTCAATAACTATTTCACGAAGAATTATTATGTCCGATTCATTAGCCTTAATATGGTCCCTTAGCTTTTCCTTATTCGTTTTAGAAATAATTGCATCAATATTAATAGTTTCTATTTATGTTGAATATTCCATTTCTCAGATGTTTGAATGGATTGTAATATAGAGCACTTAAACTTCTCCCAAAAGTATACATTTTTCTAACTCGACTATTCGAGCTAGAATTTCTTTATCGTCACATTATTTTTTGGCTCTTTCTATCACTGTGAGTAAATCTGTTAAATTCTTAATGAACTCTTTTGCTAATTGTAAAGCGTACTTTGTGGTGTCTGCATTTATTATGATGAAGAGTTGTGCTTTAGTAACAGCAAAATCAATACTCCACGTCATCTTCTCTACCATATCCTGAATATTGTTTCCATCCTTTTTCGAAATACTCGCATTGGTTTTAGTGCTTTGATCCTTCTCAGTGCTTTTTGATTCAGGTTCTTTTTTGATCTTATCTTTATTTTTCACTTTTTTGTTTTCTTTTCCGAGGGCTTCTCAGTATATCACACTAATATATTTTCTTCCACTTGTGTCTGTACACCATCATCTTCTTCCCCTACGATGTCAACTAAAAGTTACCTGTCCCCTTCTTTACATGTTTGGTCTTCCGAAAGCTTTGTTTCTTCTTCTGTGTTAATTCTCGATACCATCTCTTGACCTAGATCTTGTTTCTCCTCTCCTCACCCATAATCTTCTTAGCCGTACTGGCCTCTCTATGTTATATTTGCTCTCCGAGACAAGTTTCGGATATTAGCTGTTTCTCTCTAGTTCTGTGAATCTTCTGTTGAAGCAGATTCCTTCTGACGGAATCCACTAGTCTACATTTGTAATAGCATTATTTGCGTGTCCATCGCCTTGCTCAGCTCTTTCCACCTCTCTTGACATCTCGGAAACCAGTTTCTCACAAAATTCTTCATTTGTCTCTCCTTCACCTTCTAATTTTTTCCCGCGAACTATGTCCGCCATTGTGAGGTGGTTTCTACTTTCCCCTTCTGCCCTCCCAACGGATTCCTGAGCTTGCCTTCTTCCTCCCCTCTCGACCTTCTCTGACTCTCTTATATTAATTTCACTTACATCCCTGCATGACATTGTACACTCGAGAGCAAAATGATTAGCTGTGACTAGACCACCGTTGTCGGTGTATGAATGGCCACTAACAAAAACTTTATGTTTGATTATGTCAGTAGCGTATTCAGGACTGGCTGCAATTCAAAATTAGCCAAATCATAGAATTCTTTAAACAATTTACTTTGTTGTTCTGCATTTAGTTTCAAATTGCATTTCGTTTGACATGTACGCAACCCCACCACTGGTGTCTCACATTGTTTTCCTTAAATGTAATATAGTATTTTCCTTTCGAATGCTATATTTTCTCAACATTACGGGTTTAATGTTTCGTATTTCTTAATATCTTCCTTGACTTCCTAACGAGCACTTCAGGACCTTCTTCAAGTGCTTTATCTAGATAGAACAAAAATATTTTCAAAAACAAATTTGCTATCTGGAGAGGTGGGGGAGGAGTAGTGTCACCATTGTGACACTTAGGTCTGTATGTTTCCCACAAAAGGTTCATAAGTTTTTTATTTTATTTTTTGATAAATGCTGGTATTGATGTCATACAAACGGATGAAGACGCTGATAGCAAAATCGTATATGAAGTTTTTCTAAAAAGTTCTGAATATGATGCATGTATTACAGTTGGTAAAGACGTAGACTTACTAGTCTTACTTGTAGGCCTTGGTTATTCTTATAAAAATGTATATGTCTTCAAGCCAGGTAAATGTACGAAAAGAAATGTTTATTATACTTCTACTTGCATAAACTCAGAAATACCAAAAAAGCATTTCTTATTTATACATGCATTCAGGGGTTGTGACACTACCTCTGCAATTTATTATAAAGGAAAGTTAGATGCCTTCAAACTGTTAGAAAAATATGAAATTCTTCGAAATGTTACAGACACATTTGCACTTGCAAATAAAGATAAAAATGATATTATTACGCAAGGAGGAATAGTTTTTAATTACTTATATGGAAACAAAGATCCAAAAATCAGCTTAAATGATTTACGTACTGAGAATTTCGTGAAAAGTGCTAAGAATGATATATTTGACATCACTAAATTACCTCCCACTGGAGGAGGAGCAAAACTTCACTCCTTAAGAGTATACCTACAAATTCAAACTTGGTACGATAGGCATTTAAATACTGTGGACTGGCGCTGGGTTCGAAATAAAAATTGAAAATGGATTATCTTGCAAGTGTACCAAAGGCTGTGGAGATAATTGTGACTGCAAAAAACCTGACTTAAATGTTCTTTAATGTGCTATCATTGCAATGGTAGAGGTTGTGAAAATTCCGTAAACCGAAGAAATTGAAAAAACTGATTAGTTGGAACATGTAATTGAAGAAGGTACTTTCACAAATAATTTTGAGGAATCTAACAATTTAGAAAATACTTCAGAAAGCAGTGACTGTTCTTCTGTTGAAAGTAGCCAGGTTGATAGTGATAGTAATATTTAATATTTGCAATTCATCATATATTTTTATATTAAAAAATGTAATAAAATTTATTAAAATTTACTTAATAGTTTGATTTATTTGAATGTCCTATATCAATGTCAATTTTTATATAAATTTAGATACATAAATTTTGGATATTTAATAACATGTTGAATATATGATTTTAATTATAATATATAATGTAATATTTAATATATATTACATTATGTATGTGTGCGTGTGTGAATATATATTATATGTGTATGTGTGAGTGCATAAGAGTGTAATATTCTATATTTAAAACGCATATAATTCTCTTAAGATACTATTATAAGTAATTTCTTCGCCCTCTAGCGGCGAAAATTCGCATAATTTTTTTTTCCAAAAGCATGTAATTTCAAAATTTTCCATAATGCATTTTTTATGCATAAATTTTACTTTAAAATTAACAGAAAACCCAAAAATTACGAAAAAAACATTATTGAACCCATTATACCCGAATTTGGGGGGGGGGTCCCGAGGGATGGGGGAGGTGAACTTTTTGGGGCACTTCTTGCTTCCAAATAAAGGGATTCCAGCAATAAAATTTAACTTTGCGATTTTTTTTTTGATTTTTATGCAGTTTTCCGCTGGGGTAGTAGGGCTATTCTCAGACATTCCTTCGGGTACAGGCGGATTTTATATATCCTAGGTGAGTGTCTCATTAATACTATTGTTATTATCATCATTATAACCATTTCGATTTTTGAGACATTTTAAAATATACTGTTCATCAGCAATATTTTCGGAATAATTTAAAGATTCGATAACAATGTTTTTGTTAAATACGTTTTAAGTGTTCTATGTTTCTCCTTTGTATTTTATTAAATACACATTTCTTGATATTCTGCAGGTATCATAACCTATGAGTAGCTAACTATTTTGTTTCTTTCATTATCTCTAGGGAGTGCATGCGATAATTTTGCCTTGAGATGCAGGAATCATTAATCCACTGTTGCCTTAAGACCCTTCACCGGAATTTATGATATGGTCCATAGCTTGTTTCCGGAGATTATATTAGTTTATTCGCCTTCACGGGGTCACGCCAAGTTTGTAATTGCTTTATTGAAAAAGAAATTATTATTATTATTCCATTCGAAGTAAATGAAGTATAAATGGCTAGAAAAAAATCATATTGAACCGATTCGATTAAACTACATCCATTGTTTGGCGGAGGCAGAGGAAGCTGTGCAAGGGAAGTGCTATCTCGGAACTGTCAATCAGCCGTCGACACCGGAAGGACGCCGTATTTCAATCGATAGGTCCGTTCTGCCTCCTCGGCAGCCGCTACCACCATCTCCTCTTCCACAGACGACTGACGACGCTGCGCAGGAAAACAAATGGCTGCATTGAACACGTCATTACATATACGAATCATGGCCAACAAAATAGGCCAGGGTGTGGCGCGTTGCCATGTGGGCTAGGTAGCATCGCGCTCAGGCATGGCTTCCTACAATTACCAGGCTGGAGTCTAACGCTTGACAACACCGGTCTCGTAGGCCGACCGGCCGTCCAAAGAGAAGTTTAAAGAGCAAACACGTTCACATATTTAGTCGTCAATATCATAGAAGCTAAAAAAATATAGCGTGATCACAATAAATATAATTACTTTAAGATCAGATTCATTTTATACGAAGATGAATGCCTAAGCAATCCATTCGATGAAATAAAGTCAACGCTTTTAACAAAGCCGGCCAACGGTACAACGTTGCCACATAATGCATGTTCCAGTCTAGTAATGGTAGGAAACCATGGTTCAGGCCTTTCTATTTCGTCGGTCGCAGCATACGAATCAATTGTAATCGGTCTCCTCTCCAGTCATTAAGAAGAGAAACGAAGTGAATTAGTCCTTTCTAATACATTCAGAATTGTGCAATTAAAGGAAAAATTGAATGTAAAATTATAGTAAAAATTCCCTTTAATGTTCTATTTTTTTAAATCTCATCTTTTATAATAGAGCTTTTCCGTCCGTTTGCCCCTTCGGTTCTATCCTTACGAATCGGAAATTTAAATAAATCGAACAACATAAACTATGAAGATTAGATGCAACAATATACATAAGTTATTGTTTCTTCGTGGAAATTCCATTTTTTACAAAGGTGACTTTCTTACGTAGTAATGTAACGTAGTAATAACGAACCAGAAACTACAATTTATTGAAAAAACACATAGATACAAAGAAATCGAAAAAAGTATTTAAAAAATATAAGTATTTTTAGGGTTGTCTGTGGTAATTTTCCTGCATTGCCTATTCATTTCTGAATTAAAATTCTTTAGCGGAATAAAGCGGTAAATTTTAAAATACAGCATTTAATTAGAATCAATACTACAATATAATACGGCATAGTTATGTTTCAACGTAGGTATTTTTTAGGGTTGTCAGCTGTAATTTACCTGTTTTGACATAACACATTTCTGTATTTATTTATTTATTGTCCACCCATAAGCAATACATCATCATACATAGTAAAAAAATAAATGCCTCCCACGAGAAGTAACTGGTACCTGTGTGTGGGTAGGTGAGCTATATCCAGAATATATGGAGCATGAGCATATAATACACAGTTCATACAGTACATAAAAAGTATTATCAAATAATTCACCAAAATAGATATACATATAGAATAAAAAAATATCAAAGCACAAAATGGGAATCGCATACAAAATTGAGTGTGAAGCTGTCTCAACACTCCTGGATGTAAATTTATCTAACCCTTAAAGCACAACATGTTAAATATGTAGCAGTAAAAATTAATATAATATTGATTCTAGAAATGTCTTATGGTTAAACCCCTTTTTTTGCAGTAACAGTTTATTATTTTGTTTATTTCAATTTTTAGGAGCCAATCTTGTAGTATTTTTTTCTTGTTTTCCTTAGATCCCTCTTATGTTTTATAATTCTCATTTGTTAATAAATTCCATACCTTAATAGCTATGAAGTGGGTAGATCTTTTGTAAATAGTCTTGGAGACCTGTGGGAGAAGCAAAGGTTTATTTCTCATTTTTGATTGTGGGCAAAATAAGGTCTTCATAGAATTGTAATAATGAGATAAGGAAAATGTTTCTCCTTGTATCTAATCGCCCCATATTAATTTCCCCAATCTTTTTATGAAAAGATTGAATAGTTCTTATTGGTGGCCCAATCTTGAGGGGTTTCGATGTTCAATACATCACCTTCATCACCACAGTCCTTATTCAAAACCATGCACACCATTTTTATTAGAGACTGTGGTATTTGCTAGTTGTACTTGTTTGGTTTCCTTCTGTTTTTTATTTTTTAGGTTTACAGCTGATAATCCCGTCGCTGCCTTCTGCTTGATGGGGTTGTATATATGTTGTGGTATATCAGGGTATATTTGATAATCCACTGTTTCTATATATTTTGCTATTTTTCTCTTTAAAAGAATACAGTTTATAGTATCGGTGGTCCTATGGTCAGTATAATGAAGCGTTCCAAAAGTTTTGTTAGAATATATGCAGTTAGCACACCCAATTTTGCATTTATCACTACAGTTTTCACCCAGATAAACTCTTGCACATTTAAGTATGTAATTTGATTTTCACACTTAATAGGGTTATGTCCCGTTCTTTCACATTTTAGGTAAATATTTACATTTATGTAGTCCATACACCTACACAATTGATGTCCCAGAAATACTTTCATATTATTATTCTTCAGCTAACTATAGCTGTCAGGACTTACTTCTATGATAATATTTCTGATTTTTGTACTTGTGTTCGTTTCATTGTAGTGAATGGCTATGAATACATTATTTTCTTTGAAATTCCTGGCTATGATGTCTTTCTCCATTTCCGCAATAGACAGGTTATTGTCAACATTTATTATTTGAAGTTTAGGTTTTATCTTGTGGAGTGTAGAAACATTGTAATTTTTTCCAAGATGAGTCTGAAATTCCGAAGACAAACTTGTCATGTCTTCTGCATGTACATACTTAATAAGTGCAGTTACCCTGTTTTTGAAGTCTTGTTAATAGGTATACTCGTTTTCTTGTCTATGGTAGTGTTAACATGTCTGAATATATCCTTGGAATTTTTTCCTTCTTTGGCTTTGATGACAATTTCCGGGACTCTAGTTTTTATTTCCTTGTTTGTTGTTTGCCTGTTTAGATAGCTCTTGACTATATTAGAGTAGGTCTCAGTTTGCTTATTTTTTTCTATTAGATGCCTCAGTATCAGGTTCTTATCAGAGATTTCAGCGTTTAGTTGTCTTAGGAACAAGTTCTTTGATTTCATCCTGCCCCTTTTCATGATCAGGAATAGTAGCATTATGTAGTATTGACATTTCATTATGAATGCTAATTAATACATATCTGTAAATCTCCTTACGTGCTTTTTCCCTTTCAAATAACTTGATTTGTGCAATAGTTTTCATAAGACCTGTGTCTTCATTCTGAGTATCATTTGAGGTTAGGGTATCCCCCTGGTGGTCGTGACATATCACAAATCTATTTGAGATTACCTTTGCTGATCCTTTTAAATGATCTCAGAGTAGGATGTACAGAAAACACCTTCGCACAGCAAACCACAAATTTATTTACTTTTTTACCTTTATGACATCAATAGTATTCTATTTCGGGAGGTTTATCAGGTGGTTGCTTATCCGAGGGCGCCATCCGAGATGCACCGCTTTTTGTGAGATTAGTTTTTCTGAGTTTCTGAGGTTCTAGAGAAATACACGTCCGATCATCTTCCTACCCTGTACATCGATGTAGTACAACATACTTTCAGAAAAATACAATTTGAACACACTTGCTTACTAAAGAACCATTCAAACATACAAAAATAGCAGGAGCGACTAGCACAGCGTCATGACGCCGTCGCCATCTTGGGCAATTCGGAAAAAAAATCTGAAGAACTATTAAAGCAGCAAATTTTAAAATACAGCACTTAATTAGCATTGAACTTGCACTATGTCTTGATATAGTCACATATCAGCAAAAGAAAGACTTTGGGCTTTTTTACTGGCCACAGGATTTTTCATTGATGTATTTGTATTCGTAAAACTATTTTTTCTCAAGAACCATAACAGCGGAAAATTTTGGAGTATAGCACTTAATTAGCACTAATTATTGTACATGTTAAAAATGTATTCTGCCATATGTTGTCTGCCAGCTTAATGGACGTCTTGAATGACTTGGCCAAAGCCGAGTAAGTCCTTCAGAGAACTTTGCTCCGTCGGTTAGACGCCTATCTTATTATTAGCTCCCCCACTTCTTCCATAGGTGTCGAAGTGTAACTGATTTTATAGCAACTACACATCCCCTCGCGGCGTGACGACTCGCATGTATGTCACGTCACGATAAACTGATGTCCAGCGTGAGGTCACGGCAACAGTAACTAGAGAATGAGAATATTTACACAACTTACAGAGCACACCAGTTGAGAACTCGAAGTTGTGAAAATCTTGTTGTAAAGGAGCGAGTAAAATTTAAAATATTTTTCGCAAAAGAAAAGAAAACTGCGGGTATCCACGTGGAGGACAATGAGCTAATTAAAGTTATGTTGAGTGAAGAAGCTGGAAATGAAGAAGCAATTAAATCGTAGCTATCTGGAAGAAGAGGTAATAAAATCAAATGACTCTTTTCAAATGTTGTTGCGAAAGAATGCGAGAAAATGGGCAAGCCAGACGCAATGAAGTGAGTACAAATGAGTTAAATCGACTGAATAAAGCCTCTGGCATACAGGACACGGTGGGCAGCGATCGCTTGCCGCCGCGATCCGACGATATGTTTGTATGACGCAACATTGCATCGTCCCTGTCACACAGAAGGCGTTCCATCGTCCTGTGCGCCAGAGGCTTAATAACGCAAAGCGCAGATTGCAGCAGCTTCTAGAAGAAAAAATAGAACAACAATTGGGGAAAAGAAATTTATACACAAGGACAATCTAAGTATAAAATGTAATAATTAATCTAAAAATATTACCTGGGAAATCTTGAAACAAAATTTAGAGCTCAAATATTGGTGAAAATTGAGTGAAAGCAAGGTAAAACGAAAACAAATTTGGTATAGTTGGATAATTCTCGTTCTTCGTCGAAGAGAAAACTCAAAGAAAAAGCTGGAAGATAGTTAAATATATTTTCCGAACATGGTGAAATTTTGCATTCTGGAAGAAGGTCAAAATTAGAGCTAATCTTCTGTCTTCAATGTCATTTATTTTTACTTCTAACCCCAAGGAGTGGCATGGGACGGGGTGAGGTGAAATAAGATCGTTGGGCTAATTAGTGATGGTATTGTTCTTATATACTGTACTAGCTGAACGCTATATACTGTACTAGCTGAACGCCTGCGGCTTTGCACGCGTGAATTTTGTAATATGTCTGTAACTTTATTCTTTCTCACATCCCCATTGATACCTAGAGGTAAAACTGTTCATTAATGTTGATGGTTTAATAGTATTCGTGTTTACCCACCATCTCTCTTTTTCAAAGTATATCTACATTGTAAAATCAAAATATTTTTACTGTTTTTCAAAAACTCATAAAGCATCCTAATTTTTAAAAATGCTCATAAATAAAAATTTAACTATACTTGATTGTTCCCAAAATTTCATTTTAAACTCCAGGAGAAAGATACGATAAGTCTTTGGGTGAAACCACCCTTGAGCAAGCAAAAATAAGTTACCCGTGAGAGAAACAAATCAAATGAAATGTCACCAATTAGTCCAGCACACCTGGGTGCTGAACTTGCACATAAATGGCATCAAGACACAGTTCGTCTAAAAGGTCCTGAAAGCTATGGATTAAACACAAACAACCGTCTTTCTTATAAAATATTTGTACATGACACTCCCTTCTCTCTCCACCCATGGGGGTTTTAGTACTGTTTACCCTCCTCCACACATACACATAACGTTGAAAGGCGAAATTTAGAAACACATATTACGGGAGTATCGGAAAAATATTAAGGAATGTAAAAAATAAATACGGGAAGAATTTGTTTTCCAGAGTGTCTGAAACCTTTTTGGGGTATACCATATCTGATAGCGAGGGATAAGATGAAAGTGGAACAAATTTGGAACACTTTGCAAAATAGAGCGCAAAAAAAACGGTTAGCTCGAATGATACAGGACGGGCGTTGAAGAAGAACGAAAAATCGAATTCACCGTTGTTCTTCCAAAAAAATATTTTCGCTCCAAGAAGTAGAGCAACAAATAAAAGCCCTCAGTCCGAACAAATCTGCTGGCCATGAAAAAATAACAAACAAAATTTTAAAAGAAA
>NNCF01127770.1:127161-142897 GCA_002313205.1 Laupala kohalensis | reverse complement strand
ATATATATGTGTGTGTGTGTGTGTATTCAATACGTGCGCAGTATTCAATGCAGCACTAATAATAGGTTATTTTCCCACAACCTGGACACGATGCAGAGATAATACCAAACCAGGAAAAGATTTAAGTTCTCCAAAAAGTTACAGGCCCATATCATTTCTTCCCTCGATCAGAAAAATTTTTGAAATACTTCTAAAGAAAAGACTAAATAAATTCTTAACTGAAACGCATGATATTCCGTCCGAGCAATTTGGATTCCGAGAAAAGCATTCGACCACTCATCAAGTTCTCAGGCTAACTGAATTCATTGTCAAAAAACTTTCGAGACTAAACAATGCACCCTGACGGTTCTCTTTGACATATCACAAGCGAGGAAATAGCTTGGGTCGATTCCAGTACTCCCACAAAATACATGAGTTTATAAGTTTTTTTCTGATTCTCCAAAACGATGGTACAAAATTTTGGGTGCAAATTCGGTAATAAAATGATCCAATAAATCTGATATCTGATAAATTTAGATGAAATGTTCATAGCAAAGCTGTGTTTTCCATAGCTCAGAATCACGATAATTGATACTTTGGAAGGTATAGCTGACGATGCTACTGAAACGGGTGAAGAGCGTAATGAAGAACGTAATGAAATTTTGCCCAGAATATGGAAAAATTAGAATTTGTTTCCATCACATTTCTTTGGAAATCAATATTAGGTGAATTTGAAAAGGCTTCATCTACTTTACAAACCCCATCGGTTTCACTTAAGACGTTTGCGAATTTGAACTCGGTTCTCATTTCATATGTACAGAGATTTCGTGAAAAATTTGATCACATTGAGCAGAAGCAAAAATAATTGTCCCTAACGTTGAACAAGTATACAAAAAACTAGGCGTAGAAGAACCCAATGTAATGATGGACAAGCTCTCGATGTCGTAATTTATTTAAATCCCAGAAATTCGTTTCGAACTAAGACTTTCATTGTTTTTGTACATGTTTATTAACAAATTTGCATCAAAGAGCTAAAGTATATGAAGATATCACCAGCATACTCTCTTTTCTTGACAACTTGGACGCTTCATATGATCTCATACATGAAAACATTCAAAATCTGGTTAGATATTATCCAAAGGACGTTGATATGAACATTATCAATGAAGTTCAATATTTTCATAATTATGTAAGACAAGCTCACCAAGAGAAAATACATTCAATATACGTTGATTTGTATATAATAATCCTCAGTGATAAAGTTTTTAAGGCTTTTCCTAAAGTAGAAACTGTTTTATGGTTTTTCCTAAAGTAGAAACTGTCGTTGACATAGCGAGTAGAAAATTATTCTCATAAAAGGTCTCTTAGCTCATTGATGCGCGTTAAAATTATTTGCGGTCCTCTATGTGTCAACAAAAATCAAATTATTTAAGCTTACTTTTTTAAAGCAAAAGATAAACTTCAGCAAATAAAATTTGATGACTTCATTGAGAAATTTGCAATTGAAAATATAGAGGAAGATGTAATGTTATATACAGAGCAGTGAATATTCATTTAAAATTTAATTGTATCTTCCCCAATGCCCCTTTTTCATGAAATACCTTACGGAAGTTATAAATAGCTTAGAAATAAAAATAAAGCAGTGTCTGTGTAATAAAATATTGATACGCGGTGAAATCAATGTACAAATAAAGGTCCCCAAAAATCTTACTGTTTGGGGCCCCTGTTAAACATAAATCCGGCACTGGGTCAGATCGTATGATCATGTTCTTCCTGCGACTTGTTTGCGAGACGATTGTGCCATTTCTTTCTGGTGAATTGTTTAATATTGAACTTGTATCTAGTATTTATTAATGGCACTTCGTCATTAGAATTTGATCAAGTTATTAGTAACATTAGAGAGTGAGTTCAGTGGGTTTTCATTGGTGTATGTATCATGTGACCGTAAGATAGACTTCAATATTTTTGTGATACTACTTTCAGCTGACTTAATTTCAATGCCTCAATTATTGTGTATAGTCCATCTTAAGATGGTTTAACAAAATGTTCATAAATACTGCAATTTCATTGTTTTTCTACATGATATTTAGGGGCAAAGTTTGTTATTTATACTTAAATACGATTCGTATTCTTTTTAATATATTTTCTTGAAGTAATTGCAGTTAGCGTCATACGAAATACATTTAAAAAGTTACTGGACTCCAGCCTGACATAATATCAGCAGAGGCGAATGACATTACAGGGCTTCATCCGGGCGGGAGTGTGCTTCAAGCTTTCATTGCTTAGAAGTTGGCATTATGCATGAGGGAGCCGTGTTGATGGTTTTATGGAGACTTACGTGGCTCCGAGTGTAGGTAGCGCACGTTGACGAAAACACTGATAAAATCTGAACCATTTGTCCATATTTTGCGATTTAAAGACAGTTTTCAACTTTGTCAAATGCACAAAACAAATAATCCATTTAATTTGGTCAGGTTTTACTTTTTTTTCTTAACTCTTTCGTGACCCATGGGACATATCTGTCCCACTAATCTTTCTAACCAAAATGTTTGGTGGAGTTCATCTAACCCTCTTCTATTCAGTGGCGTACCTACACCTCACTAGGCCCGTAGCGGGAGTATTCTTGAAAAGGGCTCTAATGACCTTGCCGTTGACGAGCCCTAAAGTCCNAAAAAAAAAAAAAAAAAAAAAAAGAAAGTTTTCTTGAAGGTCCCTAAATTCAGAAGCGGAGCTAAGGTTCTGTACTCCGTAATGGTTCTGAACTCCCAATACATAAAATAGAACTCTCAATACATAAAAAGGGTACTAATGCTCGTCTGATCAGATAAGATATAGGAAACATTTGCTTTTAAATAAAGATGACCAGGAAAGAAAGACACAACGCGGAAAGAAACAATGAAAAAAAGAAAGAAAGAAGAAAGGAATGGAGGGAAAAAGAAAGAAAAAAAGAATTAAAGAACGAAAGAAAGAGTAAAAGAATGACAGAGAAGAGAGAGAGAAAGAAGGAGAGAAAGAAAGAGAGTAGGAAAGAGAGAAAGAAAGAAAGGCAAAACGCGGAAAGAAACAAGAAAAGTAGGAATGAATGAAAGAAAGAAGCGAAAAGAGAAGAAAAGGAAAGAAGGAACGAATGACAGAGTGAAAGTAGGAATGAAAAAAGAAAAGAACCTATGGTATTAATATGAGTTAATACATTTCAATTTGATTGGAATAAATAAAAGGGATTTATCTTTTTTTATTTATTCATATCTGAAACGAGGTTTTCATATTATTGATCTCTGATTATTTTTTTAGGTTGTACGATTACTACCAAATTGTTATATCGTGGATAAATATGTCACTAGAAGATGCAATTTATTTGTTCCTTAAGTAGTTTTATATTATTTATAACTCGAGAATTAAACTTTTGTGTTATTAGTTCATGTTTGAGACAAACGTTTTCTATATTTATTTAATTCCTTTTCACATATATGAAAAACTTAAGAGAATTGCAAATTATGCGAAATTACTTTCGACAATACACATCACTTGTAGGCAATGAGATTTGATTTCTTTACTTCACTGTATAAATAAAAGAAATTACAGGAATATTTATAAATAATTTTTGATTCGAATTATACCAATTCCATACGATATTTTGCAATTATATTCAAATTCTGTTAAAAACTATATTTTATCACAGTATTACGCAAACGTTTTTTACAGAAACTCGAATATCTTTTACTTTGCCTATGAAGACCTTGCGAGACAACGAATCTCGAGATGTCGTTTAAATATAGAGAATGGTAAAGTTTATTGAAGTCAAGAATATACATAATATTTTTGTTATAGAAGTCCAAAATGTGTATAATAAAAAAATACAAAATATTTGTATAATAGCGGTGTAATGAAACATTTTCTCTCGTTACGATTTACCAGGGGCTCGATGTCTTCTATTAGTCTTCCAAATATGGGAGCCGTTTCAAATTGGTCGAAAGAAACTTCCCCAGTAGAAGGGGAAACAGGAGGAGAGAGGCGTTGCAAACTTAACAAATCCAAAACTGGTCAGAGCGTGGGACTTAGAAAAATAAATGGGTCCTTTTTTGTTATCAGTAGTGTACAAACGAAACAAGGCAACTGCACTGCTGACAGCACAACTCACGGCTAAATTCCAATGTTATTCAAGGCTAGGGAATGGGGAGATAAATTCGAAAAAAATAAGCCGTAGTTTTATCGTGTAAAATAAGTAAATCTAAGACCCTCTTCGTCTTTTGAAGGATCGTGGAGGTGCTAAATTTTTTTAACAAGCCTTCAAAGTAAGAAATGTGCGATTTTTCGCGATTTTTTATCTAGTTTTTTTTCGATCCTCGACAAAACAGTTTAATGATCGAGTTTTATATCTGAATAAAACATTTAAAATGAGACGTTGTATCTTCAAATCCATTGATAATTTATTGCATAAAACTGAGAAAACTACTGTTTGTTTAAAAATAATTATTGCAAAGAGCATTGAAAAAACTATTATACTTAGAGCCGTATCTACCACCCGCAAGAGGGGGAGCACATGGCTAGAAAGATGGAAAACTGATTGACACTAACATATTGTAAAATTACAAAATTAACTCATCTAACACATTTTTAAAGAGAAATAGGGAACATTTATGTGTAATCGTCCGTACAGAATACGAAATCTCTCTTTCATATTCCTGCAGGTACATAATACTTAAAAAAATCTTCCTTTTGTGGGAGGTCCGGGGCGGTCCGTCCCCCACCCTACCCTCGATATAGTGCATCTAGAGAGAGTGTGGCCCACATGCGTTACGGTTTTGATTGGCTGCGCCATTTTTCCTTCAATGCGGACGAATTTAAAATTCCAAGATACATTGCAATTGAATTCATTCAATTCAAAAATCAATCTTCGGAGAGAGATTATTGCATACGCTGCCTAAACGGTTAGATATAAGAGATAACTATTTTTTTTTTTTTGGGGGGGGCTTTAGGGCTCGTCAACATCCAAGGTCATTAGAGCCCATGAGATAACTATAGAAAGCAGTATTGTTCGCCTCAAAGAGTTCTACAAAAAAGTCCGCGATAGCATATGTCTATCTACAAGCGTTAACCAAAATTATTGAAGAAAAAAAGGTTTTAAAAATTGACGTGTTAAAATACTTTAACTTTAACTTCGTTGATAAATAATAATAAATTTATTGTCACAAAACTGTCAGGAGAATCCTGCAACTCCTAGAGAGCGCGTCCCCCGGGTGGCGCATGCGGAAGCTCAGCATTATGAGCTGGGGTGACCCGAATATGTTGAATTAGGGCCCGTGGACCAACAGGACCATAGGGAGCAGTTATCTTAACTGTACAGGAGTTAGCGTTCCTGTCGATCCCCAGCTGAGACCAACCGCTTCTTCCACTTACTGTGCACTAGTCTCCTCTCTGTTATCCTTTCTTGGCCAACTCTTGTTTTCTTCGACACCGAAGCTATTAGGTTTCGAGGGCTAGGTAGTCGTTCACCCTTTTCCCCTACATCTGCCTATACTTCTTTCTTCATCTTTCCTTGCCGAAGGCCCCTTGACTAGGGTCAAAGTCATCAAAGCAATGGATAAAACACTTACGGAAGTATTTACCCCAGGTGGTATAACAGGTTGCAGCTTGGAAAATCCACCCTCCTCGGAGGCAAGCCCCAAGGATTCTGGGGGGGGGGGGGCAACTATTGCTTGAAAACACTCTGGATAGTGAATTTCTCAAAGAAATGGAGAACTTTCGTCTTGACACAACAACTGAACTGAAACTATATAATTATTGGACAGAGAAAAAATCTGCTAGAATTAGTTTAGAACAAACTGTCTCCACTTTACAGCAAAAAATTGCAGATCTGGAGAAATCGCTGCAAAGTGTCCTACGAGGGAAAACAGGCCACACAACCACTCAAAAACAAGAAACAGCACAGTTATACTATACAGATGAAGAGGAACTTACTAAAGAAACTGAATGGATAACCCAAAAGAGTAGAAAAAATAAAAAACGGAAAATGTGTACATTACCTGAACTACTATCAGAATCATCTAAGATTGTAACAAAAACCGTGCAAAATTAAGTAATAAGGAAAGAAGACCACCCCAATTGTTCTCAGCCAATAGAAAATTTATAATGAACTCATTACTCATTATATAATGAACTGAAGAGAGACGAGATTAATTATACAGCTATTATTATGAATAATGGACAAATCAACTTGAATCCCACAAATGTTGAGGATTATAGAAAGCTGGCAAATTTTCTTAAGGAAGGATATCTGTGGCATTCATATGAAAATAAACAGACAAGATCTATAAAAGTGGTTGCATAAAAACTTCATCACACATGCAGATCGGAGATGATTGTGGAAGACTTGAAAGATAAGGATTTTAAAATCATAGAAGCTTCAAACATGATTCGAAGAAAAACAAAACTCCACTCCCATTTTTCATGTTGACATTTGAAAATAACGAAAACCCTAAAAGAATCTATGAAATCAAAGAGATATTGGGTTTGAAAATTCAAATAGAACCGCTCAGAAAATCTACATTAATACCGCAATGCAAAAAGAGTCAAGCATTTGGACATACCCAGGGATTCTGTAACAGAGATCCTAGGTGTGTGAGATGTGCAGGTCGACACCTAACCATCGTTTGTAAGAAGTCAAGTAAGGAAATGCCAAATTGTGCAAATTGCGGTAAAGAACATCCTGCTAGCTACAGAGGTTGCGAAGTAGCAAAAAAAACTACAAGAGATAAAGAATGAGGTTATGCGGAGGAAAGAGAGAAATATAAATCAAACTGATCTAAATATACAGCTTCAAAAAGCTCAGAAAGTAAGAATATCTACAGTCACTGAAGATAGAACTTTCTCACAAGTAGTACAAGAGAATAGTGTGGAAGAAAATGTAAAAGATGACCATAATAATATAAATATAATGCTCCAAACTCTATTGGAAAAATTTGATAAACAGCAGGACTGTATTGTAGAACAAGGCAGAACACATGTCTTGGACAAATTGAAACAGCTGGAAAGTAAGGGCGAAAATGCCGCTGCTTCTTCAAGAAACAAGTCACGAACAGGAAAGAAATAAGAATAGCGTTGTGGAATGCAAATGGGATAAGCAAAAAACAGAGATTTCAGAACATTTTTGGATCTTCAAAACATAGATATAGGGCTCTTAAGTGAGACACACCTTACAGAACACTCCTATATAAAATTAAAGGGATATAAATGTTACCACACGGTACACCCTCAAAATACCGCAAGAGGAGGTAGTGCAGTTTTAATTAGAGATAATCTAATTCATTATGAAGAAGCACCCTACAGAACTGATGCTATACAAGCCACAGTGGTTAATGTGAAAACACGTAGATATAACTTAAATGTATGTTCAGCATATTTTCCACCAATAAATAACTTAAAAAAGAAACATTATTTACAATTCCTTAAGAGCCTTGGAGAAAAATTTATCGTTGGAGGTGGCTTTAATGCTAAAAATAAATATTCGGTATCAAGGCTAACAACAGCTAAGGGAAAAGAAATGCTATCAGCTCTAAAAGACCATGGATGTGAATGTCATTCCACAGGCAAACCTACATATTGGCCTACAGACCTAAATAAGAAGCCAGATTTGCTTGATTTCTTCATTTCTAGGAAGATATCAGCAAATTATGTGGATATAGAAGAGAATTTTGATTTAAGCTCTGATCATTCACCTATCATTTTAACATTAAGTGAAACACTCATACGACAGGAAGCTGCACTATCATTGATCAATAAAACTACCGATTGGGAGAGCTTTCAAATTCATTTAAATAATCTAGTAAAATTAAACGTATCACTCCAAAGCAAGGAAGAACTGGATTATGAAACAGAAAAATTAATTACTGACATCCAGCAGGCTGCCTGGAATAACACAGCTAAGACTAAACCTGTGAAAAAAAGTCCAGATAAGTTACCCTTTGGAAGTTAAAAAAATGGTAGTTGAAAAGAGGAAAGCTCGAAGAAAATGGCAAAACACTAGGCATCCAGCAGATAAAAATAAATTAAATAATCTTACACAAAGACTAAACAGAAAAATTAAAGGGATAAAGGAGAATACTATGAGATCTTATCTCCTGAGATTAACGGCGGAGATAGACACCATGGAAAGCTACTAAAAGAATCAAGAGACCGATTATACAAGTACCTCCATTGAAGGCCTCCAATATGGGCCAGGAATAACAATCATAAAGCAGACTTATTTGCAAGTTATTTAGAGAAAACGTTTCATCTACATAATATAGAAAATGATTGTAATTTCCCTGACATCATGTTCCACGTGGAATCTGAAATCTCACCCGTGACTCCAAAGGAAGTGGAAACTGAAATACAGAATATCAATGAAAAAAAGCTCCTGGATATGAGTTAATAACAGGAGAGTTACTAAAAACGTTTCCTCGTAAAGCAATAGTTAAACTCACCAATATCATTAATGCTACCTTTCGGTTGAAATATGTTCCTGCAGCATGGAAGGTATCTGAAGTTGTTATGATAATGAAACCAGGAAAACCGCCAAATGAAATAACTTCCTATCGCCCTATTTCTTTACTTCCTACTATGTCTAAAGTATAAGAAAAATTGTTGCTAAAATGATTAAAACCTATGATTGACAAAAAACAACTAATTCCTGGACATCAATTCGGATTCCGAGCCAAGCATTCAACAATTGAGCAAGTCCATAGGTTTGTTAATATCATAGAAAACAGCTTGGAGGTCTGTTCCACAGCATTTTTGGATGTGGCAAAAGCATTTGATAGTGTGTGGCACCAAGGCCTAGTCTATAAACTCAGCAAGTGCCTACGAAAAAATTATGTTGATATAATTGAGTCATACTTGACAAATAGGTTGTTTAGGGTGAAACAAGATGGTTCATATTCTGAGTTGAAAGAAATACATGCAGGAGTGCCCCAGGGCAGTATTGGGACCTTTATTATATGTATTATATACTTATGACATACCGCAACCAAGAGAAGCAACGATAGCAACTTTTGCCGATGATACGGCAATACTGGCAGTTGGAGATAATGCAGAAGTAGCGACGAAGAAACTTCAAAATGCTTTGGACAATATTAACACCTGGACAAGAAAATGGAAAATAAAATTAAACAAGAATAAATCAGTACATATTGATTTCACGAACAAGAAGAGTAACCCAGTACAGCTGAGACTGAGTAATAGCATAATTCCACACGCGAATACAGCAAAATATCTGGGCATGAACCTTGATACTAAATTGCGCTGGAAGGAGCATATAAAGAAAAAAGCAGAAGAAATAAAAATTAGAACAATAGAATTGGCTAATTGAGAGGAAATCTGAATTGTCAATACATAATAAAGTACTTCCATATAACCAAGTTATCAAGCCAATTTGGATGTATGGAATACAACTTTAGGGTTAAGCCAGGAAGAATAACAAAAATATAATACAGAGGAGACAAAATAATATACTGCGATGTATAGTTGATGCTCCGTGGTACGTTAGAAATAGTAACATACACAAGGATCTGGGTATCCCAGTTGTGGAAGAGGAAAAAAAAAATTGCAAGAAGACATGACCCCAGACTACAAGATCACCCAAATCTTAAAGCCCGAACGATACTAGAATGTTATGGATTCAGGAGGAGACTGAAACGGACAAAACCATTCGAACTTTGTGAATAAAAAGTGAATTGGTGTTAAGGGTGAACTTGTGTTTTAAATTGTTTAAGAACTAAGACGACACATTGGTGGAACATTAGGATATATGTAAAAAGTTAGGCCAAAGAAAGAGTGCTGGTTAGTTCGAAAGCGACTAGTTGTATAGTAAGTTTAAAAAATGTCACAAAAAACCTATATCAATGTTAATCTGACCCATGTAAAGTATAAACCAATCTTTATAATTTCAAAAAACAAATACTGAGATCAGTAAATAAACCAGAGGTTACTACAATTATAAGGTCAACGATAGGAAGTATTGAAAAAAGACCAGTCTGTAATGCAGTATTTTCATCAATACAAGGTAATTAATTGAAAGTCCATACATTCATGCATATTAATTCGCAGCAGTTAGAATTGGATCTTTCATTGAGAATATATCATTAAAAACTATATTATGTAATAAAACCGTTTCCCTATTATTGTAATGGATAATTTTTTAAATACTGACTTATATGTTCTTTGAAATATACCAGAATAACTTCTTCAAAAAAATCTCTTACTCTCCCAGACTCGCCTATCTCTTTACGAAAAAGATTAGAGTGGAATATCAGAATCGATTACAACACAATTAACTTCTTAAGAAAATTTTAACTTATACAATTAAAATGTTATTTAAAAATACATGTTGACTTGTCAAGTACTGACAAAGTAAATTTGTAACAAATAAACACTCAGACCAGTTAATTAATTTATTAAAACTGTGTTAAAATAATTTTATCAAAACTGGGGATGTTGTTTAAAATATGTTCACAAAGATACGGTTTTGTAATTTTATTTGCGCATGGACACAAAACAATTAAACACATAGTGTTTATTATAAACTGCTTGTAAAATTAAAGCACACAATACTTCAACACGTCCACAAAACCTTAAACAACAAGCTCTGGTCACGATAAATTCCAATACGATTGTCCTGATGTTCGCTGTAATATTACTCAGAGTGAGGAAAGAAGGTAGGGGGAAAATGCCTCAGGTTTGTAGTAGTGCGCGCCTCATTTCAAACAGACATCGCCACCATCTACTCATCCCTAGATATTTACTGTAGCGCTCAATAGATGGCTGCAAGATAGTGTTCACCCATCTCCTATTGGCTGCTATTGTTGGCCTTTATTTATTACATTCTGTGATTCTGTGCGCGCTGCTATACGTTGCACTCATTGCGAATTTGCAGTAGCACAGTAGATATGCCGCGAATTTTTGTGTGCTGTGTTCCGGGGTGCTTCAGTTCATTTGGCAACCCAGACATATCTTTAATCAGATTCCCTGCCCAACCAGAAAGGTAACTAATTCTTGTTGACTTAGCACCACTGCCCGCGTTGGCAGACGTACTTAGCTTAGTCGATTTACTGCGATTATTGGTGCTTATATATTTATAAATATATTTGTTACATTCACTTGTAGACGACGACAATGGTTAAAATCTCTGGGCCTGACTGGTGTGCGGGTCGCACGAAGTATGAGAGTGTGCTCCGCACATTTTACCCCGGACGACTTCCATGGTATGTTAAATGAAAACGAATGTTACATTATATATTGTAATTTATTATCTGTAATATCTAAGTAATGTATTCATGAATTAATTCTGTATATGAAATGATGAACATAAATATAATAATATTTTATTGAACCACATAGATCATAATAATGATGTATGGCGTGTCATAGTACTGACAACAATGACAATAATATTTGCATATAAGAATAACAATACTATAATTATTTTTATACATTTCATAATATTCATTTAACTTAGACTACGTAGAAATTAATATAAAATACTATTATTTTCTACTATTACAGAATATTAATATTTATTAGGCTAGGGTTATTAGATATCTATTGTAGGAATTCTATTATTTTACTTTTATTTTATTAATTTATGTCAGGGTCTATAATTATGGTAAAACAATGGAATTTGATGTTGTTATATCATTTTCTGCATCATGCACCTTCTGCACCTTTCTTCTAATGATTATCTGCAATATATTGTATGTCATACATTAGTTATTGCCTCTGAGGAATTCTTGTTTACTGAAGTAGTTTCTGTCATAAAAATTGTTTGTTTTGAATGGTTTTAGTATATTGATGTTTTTTAGGTTTAGTGGTAACACATTATACAGCTGTGTACCTGTATTATAAGTGCTTTTTTGGCTAAGAGTTGATGTTATCTGTGGTATATGGATATTTCTGGCCTGTCTAGTGTTGTCAACATGAACAGTGGAATTAAATCTATAGAGTGGTCCTTTGTCTAGTAGATCCTTTTTTACAAAGTACAAAGTTTCAAAAATGTACATGCATGGCAGTGGAAGTATTTTCAACTTTCCAAATAATGGTTTACATGAAGAAAGTTTATTAGTGTTGGTAATTATTTGTATTATTCTCTTCTGTAAACTAAAAGTTTGTTTTGTTTCTGGTGCTTGTCTCAAAAATACTATACCGTATTTTAGAATGGAATGGACACTGAAGTAAAATTGTGACACCTGCATATTTGCTTCCAGTTTTGACTGGTATATGTGATCTTTTTCCAGGTTCGGGATACCTGAAGAGAAATGCCGTCCCATCAATCTCTTGAGTACCTTTTTGCAAGTATACCCCATGTTTGTATACAGGATTGTATGTTTCCATTCATATGAGAATGTTATGTAATCTTATTATGAATAAATAGAATTAAGAGAAAGTATGTATTTTCTTTGTGTACATTTCAATTGTGTCATGTCAATTGTGTCATGTTTTCATTTTCTATTTCATATGTGTAGTAAAATATTTCAGTTATACATCGTAATAACTATTCACAAACGTTAATATTTGTAGGGAAAGTATTTTCAGCTAAATTATTGTGAAATTATGAAGCATGAGATCATGGGAGTTGGGGGTAGAGTACCTGGAAGGGTGGGGGGATCGGGGAGGTTGGAGGAGGGGTATAGGGAACTGCCACGCGCCATAGTGGCCGCTTTTAGAACTAGGCTCGGAGTAAGTCGCGCCTCATTATGTTAGGAGCGCTGAAAGCTATTAACGCAGCGTTAGTATGGGAGAGGGGAGTCTGGTTTATAGTCTGTGATATTACTGTAACTGAGATGGCTTTGGCTTAGCTCCATGGCACAGCTAATGCTCGTTTGTTTGGCGTAATATTAATTCTCCGAAAAATTTACTTTAAATAAAAATTCTCGACTTTTTTTAAATTTCGTCATTGATTGCATTTCTATTGCAACATTTCACGTTTCTACGATTAGTAGAAGTATCATATGACTTTAATATAAATGAATGAGTTACATAGAGGACTTTATATTATATGGAATTAAGCAAAGCAACTAGTCAAGTTGAGGTTAGGTTGACAGCACAAAATATGAATGTTGGTGGACAGTAGAAGATGAGTGTTTTTGTCCTTATACTGTAAAAATTGTAAAACATACTCATATTATGAATCAAACGTAATAAAAACCATTTATACCTCATTTATGTTCAGATTAATTAAATCAACTCTTTGAGTTAATTATTTTCGGAAGACAGTTGGTTATGGTGCCTGGAATGAAACAGGAAACTCCGCGTTAAAGTTAAGGGCAGCATTAAGAATTTGAATTATGACGTACTCGGTACGCTGACATTGAGGGAGTTTATTAAAAAAAGGAATGTCTAATGGATAAATAACATTATAGTCTTTGTGGTAAAAATGGATTTTTACAAGAGAATGGTCAGAATTGACAGGTCGAAACAGGCCTTGAATTTTCTTTCACTGAAAGTGTATATTGCATTGAGTACACTGTAAAAAATTTAGCTTCTGAGACGCACTGGAAGTAGTTTTAAAAAAATTGAAAATGCCAAAGAAGAGTACGAATTTTCCGTAGGAAAGTTGTACAGCCCTGCTTTCCTAGTGTGACCCAACAACACTTCGCGATACCTACTGTCACAGCGTTATCTACTGCGTACCTACTGTACGCAGAGTTACACGCTCTCTGACCGTTGTGATAAAACCAAAGTTTCATGACGGATCTGCCCCCTGGGAGGACAGATCATTCAAGCAGTTAATATTGTGAATAATGATTTCACGCTCGAATCAAGTGCAGATTTATTAGTGCTACATAATCAACCACAGCAGTTAGTGCATCAACAAAATAGCTGGAGTGCCGAAACTAGTCCAAATTATGATCATCAACCCAACAATGAAAACCTTCATCAACTTAAGGAACTCCCAATGTAAATATTACTGTAGATGAACCTTCTACATATACGATAAAACCCCACATGCATTAATACATTTAGATGCATGTTGTAACGACAAGACATCACGCGCCATGATGTTTACGCCGTCGTCAAGACAAACGACCCAGACGCTCTATGTTCAAGGCCAGCTTAACAGATGCCGTCCACACATGAGTCTCTACATGCATAGTTGTTGATAAACATTGGGAGATTCCATGAGTTCAAAGGACGCATATGGATTGAGCAAACGTCGTATGTTTGTTAAGAGAGTTCCAGAAAGTTTGGACAGATGAACATGTAAGTCAATTTTACGTCATCAGCGCGTCGAGGATGTTTAAAAGAATAATGCCGAACCGAGGTTTGATTAACGGGATAGCAACGCCAAACATTCAGTTCTGATCAAGCTCCCGAGCTGGAAGGTGCTACTAACCTCCAACGCAAGAAGCTTAATCAGGCGACCTCGAGCGACGTCGTTACGCTGCCCGTCAGACTGCTCATAGTTCATGTTAACGTCTAACGGGAGCGCCATACGCCCGACAGCTCGTAGTTCATGCTAACGCATAGCAGGTGCGCTGCAAGGTCGACTGCTCATAGTTCGTGCTAACGCATAGCGGAAGCGCTGCAAGGTCAACTACTCAGAAGTTCATACCGACGCCGTGAGGGAGCGCCACACAACTCCGTCAACAATAGTACCATCTTAAGAGCAATTGACGCATCAACGCAGTGTCGTGAGTTAAAACTTCCAGTTGAACAGCATTTCTCTTCAGGAACACAGCTGACATTTATGATTACGTGCCCCTGCTCTCATTGGGCACATTAATATTCTAACATTTGCTATTAATGAAATAAACTTGTCGTGTTTTCCTTTTGAAAACCTATGTATATTTATTTTGTGAAGGGAAAAGTTATTGCGAAACAAATTTCAATACTGGAATTTGCGAAGTAATTTCCCGGACCATCGATTACGAAAGAGTTAGTCAAAATCTTAAATATAGATTAGTTCAAAATCAACTTCCTAATCCCGAACAAAGTATATCTACGCTCACGAATGAACACTTCCCATCCCTGCTTAACTTATCCCAGAGGAGCGCCCCAAATCTCTCATATTCTTCTGCAGTCGCTTCTAACACCTCACACCTGCCACCCATTTCCAGCACTAACAATAACAATAAAATCAATAGAAATCATTCAAATTCCCCAAATCAAAATCCTTCAATATCTTCCTCCTCATCAATTAACCAAAATCTTCCCGAGATCCGTGACTCACAAACAAATACAATTTCAAACATTATACAACATTTCTTGCATTCTCTCGTTCCACTGATTACAAATCAAATTCAACTATTCTTATCGACACTGTCTGAAAACACAAATGGCGCAAGGACATCGCCTTAATCAACAGTATTGTAAATTGGAATACCAACGGAATACAATCTAAAAATACGAATTCTCACATTTTCTATCATGCCATCACATTTTCATAGCATGTATCACGGAATCACATCTTATAACATCTCAAAGATTTTCCATCAGCAATTATATTACTCATAGACAAGATAGGAACGAAACTTCTCAGTAAGGAGGGATGATGGTCATCATTAGTAAAAACATAAAACGAGCTGACGCCACTACCCGAGACACCCAATCTTGAAACCATGGGCACCGCCATACCATCTGTTGAAAACTCCGAATTAATCATAATTGCAACTTACAAACAACCTAATAAACCAATCTCATGCAAATTAGCTGATCTGTTCCGACAAAAGTGCACAACATTAGTACTAGATGACCTAAACGCAAAACACACTGCTTGGGGTTGTAG
>NNCF01127770.1:108893-126099 GCA_002313205.1 Laupala kohalensis | reverse complement strand
TGCACTAATCGTTCCTATAACGAAGCCAAACAAAAAGCCTAACAGTTCAGATAGTTACAGATCTATTAGTCTTCTTCCCACTCTCGCCAAGATCGCAGAAAAACTAATTCTTAAAGGTCTTAATAACCATCTTTTCAAAACCAAAACAAATCCATCGTATCAATTCGGATCTTCACCAAAGCATTCACACGCACACCAAATACTTTATATTTTATACAAATACTTTATACAAATACCAAATACTTTATTTATGAATATATACATAAATCTTTCCACAATAAAGAATATTGCCTTGCTGTGTCCTTGGACTTTGCGCAAGCCTTTGAAAGGTTCTGGCACAACGGACTTGAGTGCAAGTTGTAACTGTGTATGGGGTTGGGAGGGGATGTGGATGTAGGAATAGATGAGGACGTGGGAGATGAAGAAGCAGTAGGTGAAAGAAATATTAATAAGATTAATATTCTTTGAACATAGGGATATAAATGTTCTCGCATCACATATACAACCCTCATTGAACGCTATAGAAGATTGAACTAACAACCGGAAAATCGCTCTAAACCCTAATAAATCCCAAGCCAAAATATTCACTCTACGCCCAGTCTCCCACCCACCTCCACTCTCACTTTAATCAGGAAATATCCAATGGATCCCCCTCCAAACGCCAGTTCAATATCTTGGGGTATTATTAGACACAAAATTAAACTGGGGCATTTCATATCGTAAGCAGACTCAATAAAGCTCATCAAAGACTACATCAATTAAAACCCATCTGCCACGAAATATCACCCCTAAAATTAGGTAGCGCGCTCTTAATATGTAAAAGAATATTTCTCCCATTATTACTTTATGCAAGTCCGATTTGGGGCTACGCATCAGAAACACATATAAACAGCATCAGAAACACATGGTACATAAAAAATAGAAACATTCATAAATAACTCCAATTTCCAACAATAGAACAGTCAATAAAAAAATTCCTTTAACAATTTATACTCTGATCTTCCTCACGCCTTTGGTGCCCTCCACATCAAACTTGGAATTTCCCCAAATTTAGCTACCCGCATTATAAATAGATACCCATATCGTAACTTTCTCATCCACATTAGCAACTCATAAGAAACTCAAACCCTTCTCATGATCAATAAATATTTTAATTCTTTGAATTCAATTTCACTTGGAAGTGTCCATTGACTTCCCCATTCAATCATTTCGATATGCTCTCTGCATTGCAAATTCGAACGTCACCTGTAGAGCAGAAATGCTGAGCGGTGTATTTTGTATCCACAAAAATAAATAAATAATTAGAAAAGGGTCTTATTTCATTCGGTCATCTTTCGCGCTACTGATAAGGACTGAGGCTTCTGTATTTCATTTCCTTTTAAATCTCTGTTTTGTCTGGTCACAGCAGTTGTGATATTAATTTTTGTGAAATTAAAAAAACGTGCAAACATCTCATTCATTAGATGTATACGGTGCAAGGCGAATGTGTGTTTTCAGCATTGTATTGTGTCATCTCATTTTTTTAATGTTTACAAAGAATAAACAATAGTATATGCAGAATTATAGATATCATTTTTTCCCAACATCATAGTATGACTGTATTAAAGGTAATTGATATTTTTGGTCCAACAGTATGACTTAAATTGAAAATCTTGATATATTTATTATGAAACATTAATTCAAGTAATGTGATCAAGCTTTAATAATTTCGAATGATTGACTTTAATCTAACAAAAGACGAAAATTATAAATTGGAATATTTTAACAGAGAACTGTGATTAGGGAGTAATGCGAGTTTCAACTGTACGATCATTAGTTCTATTAATGCAGATAGTTTGATGACTTGCAAAAACCCTACATAATCAGCTGTCCAGCGCGTTCGCTCACTTCGTCCTTCCTTATCGCCGGCCGTTGAGGGGTGTACAATCGGTCGTTTGAAGCGTTTTTGTTTGGCATTTTCAAAAAAAAATTAAAAATTAAACTACTTCCAGTGCGTCTCAACAGTTAAAATTTCAACAGTAAACCCAATGCAATACTTTCAGTAAAAAAATCAAGGCCTGTTTCGGTCTGTCACTTCTGACAATTCCCTAAAATTAAACTGGTGACTGTACGGCGAATGTTTCAATCATTCCCAACGAAATGCGTTGTTCTAGCTACGTGAAGGCGGGTATTGACATCCAGAAGAATCACTCCCTTCGTCCATTGAAAAATGGCGAAAGTAACTTTAAGTCAGAGGTTACATTTTGCTCATTTGTCTTATATAAGGAGTTTATTCTTTGAGTAAAATCTCGTGCAAACGAAATAAAATAAACTTTGAAACTACGGACTACAAAAATATTTCGTAAGGAGAGAAAGAATTCTTAAGTCTTGCTCAAAGTCAGAGAATTTAATGAGCGTGCGCTTACGGAAGGGACGTTGCCAAGCTCTGGGCGATGTCAGTTGGTAGAACCAGTTTCAATTTTATTTATCCTTTTATTTCTTTTAAAATTTCTGTAGTAATATGATTTTTTTTATTTTAAAGTAATACACTACGCTTCAAAATTAGCGGCGCAGTAAATTCATCGCTTCATAACTTCTATGTTTTAAATGTATCAAAGTGAAATTTGGGGTGTCAAAGCTCCCAAATATTATCAAGACACTCCATTATTGGAAAGAGTCTGTTCCACCCCTTTCACACTGGGACACTTAGAACTAAAAGATGCAAATTTCGAGAAACGCGAGCAAAAATATCACACTTCAAGATGTCAGGGTATGCTAGTCAAACGTATACATAATAATGTCTACTCCGGAAGCTAAGATAAAACAATCACCCACATCTGAACACCCACCCCCACTCCCTATCCACCCCTCCACTTTCTCTCAAGAGTGTGTGTTGCAGGTGTCAATTTACTTGTCGATGCACGTACTCTAAATTTCTTTTTTAATTTTAAAACAAGGGTACTTCACATGAAGGTCAAAGTACTCTTTTGAATGTTTCTCAAAAACAGCTCCAACGATTTTGCTTAAATTTTCTGTACGTTAAGTACAATTAATATTCATTACATCTGCAATAGCTGTATTTCGCTTGAAAGTTTGGTATAGACGCAGTAAAATAATTTCTGTCTTCTACACTTAGACATTAGGTTACTGTTTCAAGAAACTTTAATAATATTTAGCTGTGTAAATGGACCAAGCAGACGTAGAACAAACTGAAATGAAATATATGATAATGATAAAATATATAGAAGGACAGCAAACGCAGCAAGATAGCAAGACCCACCCACACCCATTCCCCACTTTCTCTGAAAAGTGTGTATTTCGGATGTTCCAAAACTACTCAGGATTGTGTGTACTTGTCCAAGGAACATGGTTTACGTGTTTTTTCATCAATGGAAGAAACCATCTGCAAGTCACTCCTTTCAACATTTCAGCCCTTTAGGGAAATTGGGATTTTTCACGTTTAAATCGATTGATTCGTGATGAAAAGCATTTCATTTAGTGACATTAGGCATAAGCTGTACATTTGTATGAAAAATTTCAGTCCCATTATCTAACCACCCCGAATGAGGGGATGTCCAATCCCATCCCCCTTAACGCATTCCAGAGTGACTGCGAGAAAATATTTTACTTGAATAAGATAGGGAATCGCTTGGTGTGTTAACATACAAAAATTCAAGTTAGTCGCTCTAATAATTTTCCACTTTTTTATAAATTTTTTATAAAAAATGCCAATTTGCACCCTTAAGTTCAAATCTGTTTACCGATACGGGCAGTGTATTTTGACAATACGTAGGCAAGTCAATAAATAAGTTGCACAGATGAAAGAGGCAATAATAATCAAAGTAATGTCTTGACATTTAGATATAATCACCTAGTACATTCAGACACATATCCCATCTCTTTACATCTCTTGGATTACGCCACCCAAATTATTTTTTAGAGGCCCCAACAGATAGACATCACTGGGGACTACCAGTGACTGTACGGCGAATGTTTCAATCATTCCCAACGAAATGCGTTGTTCTAGCTACGTGAAGGCGGGTATTGACATCCAGAAGAATCACTCCCTTTGTCAGGAGTCCAGTTTGCATGCGGCGAATGGCCTGAGTTCACGCAGAGTGGTGCAGTACGACGCGGCATTCACAGTATCACCGTGAGGCTGAAATTTCTGCAGTATGACCCCTTGCATGTCCCAAAACATGGTGAGCTTAACCTTGAGGGCTGATGGAATCGTCTTGAACTTTTTTTGTTGGGAAGGTGGAATGTTTCCATTCCATGGATGATCGTTTGGATTCGGGTTGAAAGTGGTGAACCCATGTCTCGTAACCCCATAACAACTCGTGCCATGATGTCATATGCTTCTTCGGTGTACCGAGTGAGGTACTACCCATTCTTTTCTTTTATGTTCTTGAGACAACTGGCGGGGCACACATCGAGCACAGACTTGACGAAAGTGCAACTGCTCATGCTTGATGTTCCATGCGGTTCCATGTGAACAGCGTACAGCACGCGCTACGTCATCGATCGTCAAACGTCGGTAATTACGAATGATTTGTTCCACACGCTACACTGTGACTGCAATTGACACCTCCGCAGGACGACCAGGACGCTTCCCATCTCTGATGCTTAACCTTCCCTTTGTAGGAACACCAATTCCTACATATAACTACCTAGACATATCCTACATATAGTACATACCTTCGTACTAATAACATACTGAAAGCTCCCCCATGCAACAAACGCACGTTGCATGTTCGCCATGTTTGTTTACTGGCTTCCAAGGCAATACCACTCGCCACGCCAAGGAACTCTCATAACAGTAAACAAACAAGAAGCTAGAATCATACGACTCCATGACAGCAGAGAGAAACTCTAGGAGCCGCTTACTGACCTGTTCGGTTCATACAACTTGTTAAGAAACTTCTGGAGAATACCAAGACTACGACACAATGCTATACCTCTCAGACCGTCATATGTCTTTGTTTAGGTTATACCTGCTAGCAACCAGAAAATCATTCTCTCGCCAGCTGTCGGACTGAACACATCGTTCTAAAGCAGCTCCGAGTCGAGTACGTANTCTTCGAACTTACGCTGACGACGCTCATGCTAGTCAAAATTCAGAATCAAATTTGACTACGCCAGACTCGAAAGAAATTTCATTTCAACGGGACCCCTATCAAAATTTGAGGAACTCAAATCCTCGGGTACGTCCGTCATCAGGGGAACACTATTTCCCAAATTCGACGAGTCCAGACGTTCCACGCAACGCCGTGAACGACGTCACAGGAGCATTCTCCGCGCCGAGATCATCGACCTCAAGAATCGATACGAGACAAACCAAGAATCGATACGCGACTTCAACCGGCCGCGCCACCGCAACCGGAGGATCCTCCGACCCAGAACCATCGACCTCAAGGATCGATAAAGAAGCACACTTCCTACGACGACTTCGACTAGTGGCGTCATCGCTCAAGAGGGCGCTGCACATTCCGTGGACTGTTACTACCGGCGCCGCCTTCCGTCGACGCAGAGAACGCTAAACGACGCCTGTTATACGTGAGCAATTAGTTCACACGGAACTTCCAATTTTACCGTTTGTCGTCTTGTGCGAGTCATTTGTTTGTCCCCATGCGACTTTGTTTATTTACGCAATAAATGTTGTTCTTTTGAACCATACTCAGATTATTTATTTTGGAGAGGAGGAGGCGTTATTGTTAACACAATAAAAGATCTTCCCCGACACCTTGTTAAATTTCTCAATCCAATTGAACTTCATTCTGTGAGGAACAGTCGTCACCATAAACGGGATGCATTTTCTTTGGCAACGGACAGTCCCACAAGAAAAGAAGAAAACGTAAAACTGCACGCTGTCCTTGTGTTCACTCGTGCAATACAACCGCCATCGTGCACTGGTGACTGACTGCGTGCCTACGATATGTTACGCAGACTATGCGACAAACATACATATGCCGCTATCTGCTGGCAAAAAATATGCTCGTACTTTAAAACGATATAAGGAAAACTGACGTTTGCAACTTGAATATTGACTGGCCCTCATATTTTCGTTTTGACAATACACAAACGAAATTTGGTTAATAAAAATAGAAAATCAATCTACTTTTAAAATAATTTCATTAAAAAATTAAACTTACGATAATTCAACAAATACGATAAAAAGATACAATAACAGAACTTTGAGCATAAAACTTTCTAATTCAACAGGACAGTCCTGAATTCGAGAAAAAACCTGAATTGTCCTCGGTAGCACCATGGTCAGTATCTCTGCCAGGGGCGAACGCAGGACTTACGAAGAGAAGCTTGACGAATGTCAACATGACTTCAATGATGGGTTCGATAGGATATAAAGGAAAACAATGGAAACCTTAAGATTCGAAGTCCTATCATAACATGCGATTGAGAAGGCCAGTCGATGTAGAGCATAAAAGACAATTTAAATATATAGAGGCGTGAAAAGTACTTCCTTGCTAATAAAACGATATTTCAAGAAAAATAGCGAGTTATAGAAAAAACAATAAAGAAAAGCAGATTTTGTGATCGAGTTTTCATTAAATTATATCTTTCTAATCGTTTTGTAGACTGTGTGACGTCTTGCATGAGACTATGTGAGACTATCAGTCGCAACAAAGGAGCCAAATACATTCTTAAAAGACTTATTTCCTCGAATAAATATTACGCAACAATTCTTGTTATATAGCTGCGCTAAATATAAACGAATTTCATCCGTTTGTTCGTTATGACTTTCTTCTGCCAATTCGTAGTGAAGCGGTGACCAAAAGTTTATTCACTCGCCACATTTGACAATTTGTTACTGACCATTATTCTGAAATAGTTTAGTTTTCAGGAATCAGAAACGAATTTGGAATCGAGACAAATATTGGAATCATGGTCAGAATCGAAAAAACATCCATCATTATCATCAGTACTTCAATTAATTGATCAACTAATTTAATCTTTTTATATGGAAATTCTGTAAAAGTTTTTTAATAAGACTAGAAAGTTACAGTACAATAATCACTATAAGTTTCTACACTAGAGACTCTAGGCAACAGACCTGGATGTTGATTAAATTAAATTAGAACTCACCAACTGTCAGGTAATTGTTTGATCACATTTTTCTACCGGTGTGGGGTTCCTCTTCTGGAGTTCGCAGTAAATACCTGTTAGAAAGTATTACTAAAATTATAGACTTTCAACTTACATGGCCAGTGTTCATAGTAAAGTTAAACTGACTGTGTTTCGAAGTCTGCCAAAGAGTTCTTGCGTCCGTGCATAATGTGTTCTTTCGATCTTTGATCTAGAGATAGGTTGATCCGGATGGAAACACGTCCGCGGACCCCTATCCATTCCGGACTGGATGGATGGAATTCCGAGTGCAAATCGGACACGTATTTTTCGGAACTGGAACGCAATGTGTCCCAAGATTGAAAGAAAATAGAACACGTGCGATGAGCGGGTCTGTGCGGCCAAATTTGGATGGAGTGTATTGTGTGGTGTTATAGATGATTATTATGTTTCAAATAGCAAACATTCAATCGTGACTGTCAATACGAAAGATTATCTTCATATGTGCTATATCCACTTCATATATTTTAAAACAGAGATTGTATTCAGCCGCCTTAAAATCTTCCTGAAATGTTACTGTTTATTATTATTTTACAGATTAGTTTCTCTCATACGTAGTTCAAGTTTTATATTGTTTTTTATTATTACATCAAATAAAAGTGTTTGGCTCGTCTGACAATGTGTGGAATTTCTTTCACCGTGTGTTGAATTAATATGGATCGGAGCTCTCTGGTCATATTTTTGGCACGTTTCTTTACTATTTCATGGACATATTCTACTTCAAGGTCATTGTAAAGGTCGTCGTTCAACAGAGCTTTAACTATATTCCTGAGTACTTTGTTCTGAAACGAATGTGTAATACTGAAGTTTATTTTCTTTGTACAACACCCAAAATGTATACCATACGTCCACACGATCCATAGCACTTGCTTATTCTACAGCACTATGTAAAAAACTGAGTTCCTCTCTACTAACCCGGACATTTTTCTATATTTTAAATTCATCTCATTTTTTCCTTTTTTACACGTTACTTCAATTTGAGTATGGTATTCAATGTCATGTCCAATGTCACTCCGCTGTGTTAGCGTAGGGTACCTCCTGCTTGTAAATCTTAATTCCAATAACTTCCCCTTTCCTGTAAGTGAAGTTGGTGTGTACAGATTTGCATTCATTTAGTTTTATTCCCCTACGCTTGGTCCAATAATATACTTCTGTGATGGAGTTCTGAATGTCGTAACTGCTACCCGAACTTCATCTTTTGCCAAAAACACAGTATCATCGGCAAAAATTGCAATGGTTCTCTTGTTTTGGATAAATTTCCTGTGTAAACAGGTACAAAATGTGTTCCAACACCAGACAAAAGTTTCTAAAAACCACAGAACTCAGTCATACTTGACGCGAATGTGACTATTAGCAATGTATGACTGAAGTATGAGATAATGTTTTTCTAGTAAATTCACATGCCGTTTATGTTCCATTCCTCAAGGTCAAACCTTGACTTATACCTATGTTGTATCCGAGAATACGGTAGTGCATATTTCATTGTCTTGAAGAAATTTTTCAAATAGATGTATGGTTCTATGTATCTCCTCTACAGAGGAGTGTGTATTTCTAAATCCGAATTGGCGATCCGGAATCAGATTTCCCTATCAAAAGATTTAGCTTCTTTAAGAAAAGTTTTTCAAACAGGGAGCAGAGAAATCGACCTATAAGACTTTTTATAGTTAGGAGCTTTACCAGGTTTCAGGATTATTGTAACCTCAGCTATATTCCATTGACTTGGAGGATACTGTAACTTTACTTTAATACAAACATTTATCTAAATTCTGAAACGGTAGTTGAAGAAAATACGGTAGAGTCAGTTAGTTACGTCAACGGTTGCGAAAAATCAATTAGAGTCAGAAATCTGCTGGTTTTATAGTTAGAGAGCAACGGCTAAAGCAGCGGCAGTTGATCATAACCTTCTAGAATAAATTTTAGGCCACCAATCAAAGTACGCGAAGCACCGTGTTCCGTGTTTCAGGAACAGCACGAACATTTCTTAATTTCTGATGCAAACGTGCGGCTATACAGTAAACGAAACAGTCGATTTGAATGGACAGTGATCCTTCAACGCACTGAGTCAAGGAGAAATTGATAGCGTGTGTAGTAAGAGTCGACAGTCTACGCGTTCGCGAGTGCAGAAGTACATGTTGTGTCTACGAACTCATTATCCAAACACCGAACATAGCACCACGCCATCCGAGGGTCAGAAAAAGAGCAAATCAAGGTCAAATAAGACGCTGACTGCCAGACATATCGCTGTCGTCGTCTATTCATTCACGATCAGAAGCAATTTACTATCCACGGTGAGATCTAATTTTTCGTGTTTGTCAAGCCGTCGCGCATAAACAGTTTGTCATTCAGCTGTGAAGATCAGATGATCGTTTCATGAGCTAAATGACATTAATTTCGTCACAGAAAGGCATTCATTAAGACGCAAGGAAACAGTATTAGAGTTTTGCGTTTGGCTTTTCATCATGTTTTTTTAATTGAGTAAATGTAAATTTCAATGTGCTAAGATCTTTTATTACATGAAATAGGGAATCTAGAGATAGAATGTCTTTTGTAAACCCACACCCTGACTCATGGTGAATAAATAATAGTAAATTATCTACGTGGTACAATACATAAATCTAAAGATGGCTTTGAACATGTGTTGTAATGTTTTAAAACTTTCTCTGGAAGCTACCGTAATACCTGTCCAATTATTAAGACCTGGCTCCTACATGAATTTAGTTATCATTTATCTCATCCTTCACTTCCTGCAACATGTAAAGTAACTGCCTGTAATTTGTAAATAATAGGTAAGAATGTAATGGGGTGACAGTTTTGAGGGTTCTTGACTTCCAGTTTTGAAAAGAAGGTAAGAAATACCTCCTATAAGAAATGTGGGGACTCCTTGAGTTCGTGGAGCATCTGGTTAAATGCTGTGGAATGGACAAATGTTCTGGTTAAATGTTTATGGACACACGTGAACTTTTCCCGCCAATTTCAAAGCTGCATTGACAACCTCTTTTATTTGAAAAACTCAGGCACATACGACAGTTCATTGCTTGCTTCTTCCTCTTGAGCAATCCACCCTGCAGCTTCATAGGGAACGTCTTCTGATCATAGTTTTCTCCAATAGTTTCCCAAATCATCTTTTATCATCTGCGTGTTTGTTTGTGGAACAGCGAGATTTTCTTTTGACCTATATAAATTCTTCTGGTTTCTTTGAAATGCTCTATTTTGTGTATGATGGTGATAGCTTTTTTGGTATCTGGTGGGACGAGAACCTTTTACCTTTTCTATTTACTTGAGAGTGTCTAGATAATTTGTGAGCTTCAAATTCTGTTTCTTGCCTGAAATTTCACATTTGATGCCAAGTTACTTAAATTTTAGCATAAGATTATAAATCAACGTGTTCCCCGTTTTACAATTCATGTGGGATGTTATTTGTCCGAGCATGCTGAGGATTTGCATCTCTGCCGCCGTGTAGTGCTTTCCTCGCTGAGCCTCGCTGAGCCTCGCGGTCTCCGTTGCATGCAACTATTATTATCAAATTGGTTCAACTCTCATGAGAGAATCTTCACATCTAGGAGAATAGATCGAATTTTACAATCGTGGACTATGGTATTAAGGAACCCGGAGATGTAATGTAACTTCAATATAATACTACTTTTTTATGATACCATTTTTCTGCACTTAAAGTAAGTTATATGTAGGAACATCGCATATTAAAAAGTTAAAATAGTACTTACGTTTTGTTCGAAGATGATTGTTCCTTGGTAGATCTGTTCTGATTTGGATTCCCATTCTCTAAGCAGACCTTCCGAGGTTATTGATGTCTCTCTTGATCCTCTTATTAACTCACGAATGAGAGGAACTAATGATAATATGACAACAACTACAAAAATGGCAGCAATCGAATACCAATAACCTTTCCGTAGAGCCATCTATCTTATCTATGTAAGGGATAGTTTTCTATACAATTTATTTCTCAATGCAAGTAAACTAGCTATTTAAAACCTCCATCATTGGTAATTAGAAAAAAATACTGTTTACATATCTGATTTGTGCAGACGTCTAGTACGGTAAATTACATTACCTCAGGAGGTTCCAATTATTCTTTTTTTTTTCAATAATTGTAGGTATTATATCGAACGTACGTTAAAATATGGGTAAAAATATGAATAATTAACCTCACTTCAAAGACGCTTTGAAACCTTTTTAAAAAGCAAGTCCTCCTAGATCAAAGAGAAATCATCAGTAGTTTACAATTATTTTCATGGAGAGCAAATATTCTAAATTACCTAAGATTGGTTATCATCAAAAGTGATTATTTAATTTCCTAAGAACCATAAAAATCCCGTGGCGTTGTAAATAACAGAATTGTTCGAGAATTGGGGACTTTATTAAAGAAACAAAAATACAAATCAAGAGTCCCCTAATTAACAAAAAAGTTTGTATGAATTGTTTCGTTGCACGCTACTCACAAGTGACCCACGCATTTAACAATACATATCATATCCACTTAATGTATATACTAATATAGAAATGCGTAATGCAAAAGCGTGTCTGCCTGTTTGTTACTTCATCGCGACTAAACCAACAACCAGTCGTAATGAAATGTAGCAAGGAGATACTTAAGATGTCCAGGATGAACAAAGGCTACCTTTTATTTTTTTAATGTATGAAAAGAAAGATAAAAAACGAAGTTGATAATTGTCGATGAAATCGGGGAAAAAAATCGGTCGTATTCTCTTACGCTGCCTAAACGGTTAGAGATAGATGACAGCGATGAGTGGCAATATTGTTCGCCTCGAAGAGTTCTACAAAAAAGTCCGCGACAGCATATGTCTATCTACTAAGGTTAATTGAAATAATTGCAAAAACGTTATGAAAGATAGGAGTATTGAAATACTTCAATTTAAGTGAGGAATTATAGAAGGAAAAATTCAATCTTCATCAAATTTAATTTTTTGTGCAACAAAGATTAAAAAATCTTTAAATCGTAAAGTTTGGACGAATGATTTAGATTTTATAAGCGTTTTAATGAAAAGGTGCAACCGCGCTGTCGTAGTAGCATCTTGCATCGGAAGCAAAAATTCAAACTGCGAGGGTTCCGGTGAGTGGGTTCGTTGGTCTAACGAGTAAAAAATATTCCGGACAACGCCGGGTAATCAGCTAGTATGTGTATTGTAAGATTTGATTAATTTCGTGAATTAATCATATAAATTAGCTTTGTTGAGACGTCAAAAATACTTTGAACGAACGACATTGCGAGGGAGTAGGGCGCCGCGCGTAAAGAACTGTTTTCGGGCGTAGGGAGTGGTGCCTCCTCACTCCACAACTAAATTTAAATGGGAGCCGTTGAGGAGTGTTTGCGTGAAAATAATACGCAGTTTGCTGGCAAAGAAGACCAGCAACGGAAATTTTAGGAGGACGCGGTAGATCAAGCTTCGACATGCTAGGACTCGTCAGAAAAGGTTTTATGGCTTTAAAGAAATCGCAGGAGGCGTGGGTCTGAAAGAATCCAGACGGTTGGGATGCTGGAAAGTTAAAGGGCCATTGGGGGCGCGAGGTAAACAACATACGTCGTTGGAATCAAAAACCGTTCGAAGACAGCGATTGAAAAACGTTAGAAATGAAACCCAGAGATTGTCTCAACGCATAACGAAACTACTTAAAATAACCAATCATG
The DNA here is from genome assembly GCA_002313205.1 of Laupala kohalensis. Lineage (NCBI taxonomy): Eukaryota > Metazoa > Arthropoda > Insecta > Orthoptera > Trigonidiidae > Laupala > Laupala kohalensis. The sequence continues at coordinate 113,312 of NNCF01127770.1, read as the reverse complement.
ACTGACGCCCAAAAGGGGGGATTTCGATCGTATTGGAGGCGTCAGTCATGTGACGGTTCAAATTTGAGAAGTTTTGGAAATGGAAAGTCGTGCATAGTGGGAGAAAAACCCATTTATATGGCTGTAGAAGCGAAATTTGCTCAGATCTCATATATTTTTTCGAAGAGCTCAGATGCTCATTCGAGACGCTTAGATAGCTCATTCGATACTCTCAGATGATATTCTCATTTTGATACGCTCAGATAGCTCAGACTTCTGATACTTTAGATTTTAATTATCTGTTTGAAGTTTATTTATCCCGAAAATTATCTCACTTGATGGACTTTTCCGAGACGTTTATTACCAACGATTTGAGTCGGGCAACGATGTTTCTTGTTCGTACTTCACCTGTCATCCAGGAACGTTTAGCTCGGTGAGAAATTCGCATTCGACCGAGTATTCCATTCATGACGGGGTTTTTCCGGAAACTACGGGCGCGCCAGTTCGAAGAACGGAGCTCACTTCCGAGAATTCATGACGTCATCTGCCAGGAGTCGCCCTGAACCAGGAAACCAGTCCGGGAGCCGTCCGAAATGTCAGTGCCATTGCACTCACTGCTGAATTGATCTGTCACCAGAGTTGAGGTATTTGGTACCGTTGGTTGCATCCAACATATGTTGTCATGCACTGTTACGAGAAGAAGATAAGTGTGGTGATGTTTGTTGTTGATGAGGGCCCAAGCTTTTGAACTGTTAAACTTTCTGATTCGTATAAAGTGGCCAGTTGTAAAAGAAGAAGGCAGTCCATTTTGATTTTCAATGTAAATAGTAAATGTAGTTGTTTCAAGAAGCCAAATTTGTCTGTAAATTCAGTGTCATTTGTATTTTGATGTTTTGAAAAATGAGTTCAATTGTGTTTGGTAATTTAAATTGTTTAAATGAAAATGTTTGTTTATAAGCCTAACTAGGCAGTAAAATCAGTGTAACTTGGATTTTGTGTGATAGGAAATATCGTGTGTTTTTGGGGGTTGCATAGGTGTTTTTCTAATGTATATTTCATTGTTTATAATTAAGATTAATGAGTTAATTTGTTTCTCAAGCGTTTTCCTGTGAAGGAATCCCAGTATGGTTTTTTCTCTTAATTAAAAAACTCGAACTCACTTATGAATAATCCCTGAGAAAGAGCTAGCCTAGGCAAATATCAAAATTCAATGAGTCTATGAATGTACTTAGGTACATATTCTTTTTTTCGTTTTGCCACAGTATATATNAGATACAATAGCTAATTGAATGAATCAAACATTCTTTATCAGAATATAAATGGTTTTTGTTAAGGTCGTTTCATTAATTTGATTGAGTTCGTCTTACACCAAGTACTTGCAGAGTGGTTAACTATTCGAGTTTTCACTAACCGTTATAACATACCGTTGTCGTGGAGTATTGCGTGGCTTACGCCGTCATCTCTTTTATCGAGGACAGTCGTCGCAATGCCGAGCGTGGAGTGAGGTCAGTGGGACACAGTGACGCGTTAATGACAGGCAGTATATAAAGAAGGAGTTATGGCCAGCTCACTCTCAATCGCTCCATCTCTCAATCTCGGCCGCCTCCATCGCCGCAGGGCCCGAACCGCTGCACCGTCGCCAGGTCCGGCCGTCGTCCGCCGCCGCCTTGAAAACACGCGACTGATCATAAGCGCGATGCCGCTTCCGGCTCCGAACTCTGGCTACCACGCCGCACTGTGTCACACGACCGCCTCCGACGCCCGGTCCCGCCGCTGATCGCTCGATCGTAAGTATTAAAGCACCTTGAGCACAATCAGAGTTTCACTAGAACCGAACTTCCTTTTCACCTGCCCGACAGCAATCCTTCCGGCCAACCACTTAGGATTGCCCACGACAGGATACGACACCGTCACTAACCAATAGCAGTGGCCCCACGTGGACAACCTTTTACAATTTGTGTGTACCTATGTCAAGAATAAAATTATGCTAGCAATCGAATTGTAATTCCATTGAACTCTAACAAAATTGACGATTGAGCGCTTTCGAATGCTCCCTCATAATCAATATCAATTACCTTCCAAATCCACTCGCAAGTCTTCTTCCATTTTATTGTCTAATATATTTCCTAATATGGGAAGCTGTGTTATCAGACGATTAGATCTAGTCATTTTATTCCTATTATCCGGTTTTAAAAATAGTCGTAATGGGCCAACTTTCCAGCCCCTCTGAGAAGTAACCACATTCTATACAAATGCAGAAAACGGGTCTTGCACAATTAACGAATTTGTCTTAGATAAATAAAATATCCATAAGTTGCTTTTTCGACTTTATACATTCTTAATCTTCTGTATCACCCATATACTATTTATGCAAGTTTATTGAATAAAATGGTAATTAAAATCGATAAAAACAAAAGGAACACCAATGTGTAGGTGCGTGTGAAACCGGTACTTACGTGCACAGCAATGTGCCGCCAGGTTCACTTATCTCCTGCATGAGAATGTCTCTCAAGTCTTCCAGGATTAGGTCGGGACAAAAGTGGTGTACAGTTGTGGTAGGCAAACGGGTGGTATAGTGGTTAACACCCCTGGTATCAACGGAGGCGTCTCGGGTTCCATTCCCGTCTCGGCGCCGTTTATACCTGACCGAAAGTAATCACACATCTTCTCCACGTGTAGGTGCATGGAAGAAATATATGCAAAAGAAACATTATCTGCTATTTACTTTAAAAAACTCGATTCGATGTATACAAACCTAAATGAGTAAGATTGACAACAATAACTCTGCTATTTACTTTTTCTCGTTCAAAGTAATTGGTTCCAATGTCTCACTAGCGAACCGCATTCGTGAATTATAAAGAGTCATTGATTTTTATATGGACTGGTACAGTCATTCCACATGTTTTCAGTATAATATTTCAATTCTATATTTGTAATAAGGTTCATGAACAGGTCATAAAAATATTACTCACAAAATATATCAGCTGCTAATATACTAAAAACAAAATACATAATAATATTGGTTAATTACTAATAACCAATATGAATTAAACTCACTTTTGATCTGAATTCGTCATCAATACTTCTAAAATTTAGAGGTCAAATTTGTTTAGCAACCACCAAAATGTAATTATAATTTTTTTTTCAAAAATGTTCACAATTTTGTCATTTGTAAATTGGCGAAGAAAACACATTTTCCACCAGTCTTCTTTTTTAATACATTATTAAAAATACGAAAACCAATTGGTACTACATTTTAAGCGTGTTTATGTATTTTTTCATTCCGTGGCAAGCTTTTCAGTAACGGGAGAAGCTTTATGATGAACGTACGTACACCAAGATTATAAATGAAATCGACCGATTTGTTGCGTCACAAACCGTACACACGTACAAATAGATATTTCAAATATAACGTTTTTCGTCACCACGAACCCCATAAAATGTGTTTCCCATAATAAACTATTAGCTGAAAATTTACGTTGTTATACGTAATACTTTTACTATCCTAAGATTCCGAGAAAGTAAAAATAGTATCAGACACTAATTTTGTAATCTCTCTACGTTCGAGGAAAATATACGAAAAAGGTTTCTATAAGGTGCGAGTATATGTTTTCTAGTAACTCGAGATAAAATTTCGTGATGGTAACTAATATTTTAAAGTTTAAAAATTCTCCTCCCCATCTTCATTTATATATATATTTCATTTAAAATGTGCTTCCGTGCGAAAAACAATATGGAGAAAATATTAGCTCTCATCAAATTTTTCTATCAAAAAAATATTGCAGACACATCTTCTGAGACAGGACGTTGGTCTGTATGACTAAGACACTCATACGTTTCGGTGGCGTCAAGTCGACCACAATGCGATAAGGTAGCGGTCGATAATGCCAATGACGCGAGCAACTCCGAAACAATCGCTTCTCCTGCCAACGCTCCCCCTCTCTTCTAGCACATTGCCAGGACGCTTACAGTAGGAGTTCACAGTTAAGACACACACTAGCACTTGTACGGTATGTTCCTTCAACACTTTGGTAACAAAATGAGATCATTTACAAGGCAAGTAATTTTTCGTAATTCAAATTCATAAACCTACACTAGCACAACAATTTATGGAGTCAGATCAAATCACTGTTGCACACACAATGATATAAATATAACACATGGATATAACTATGAAATAAACTATTTACATTGTTCAGCAGATTCTTGAAACGGAACTGTTTGGATTTCGTAATAATGTGATAACTAAGGCCAAAGAAAATAGTGCCGAGACGGGAATCGAATATGGTCTCTCCCGCACTAATCGCTAGGTTGCTTTGTGATCGCCTTTCCCTCGTTCAGAGGGGATTAAGGGCGAAGTCAGGTTAGAGCTTTGGAAGGGAAAAAGGAAGAAAACTAGGATAACGGAATACTTCCATTAATGTAAATAAAGTAGAAAAT
>NNCF01127770.1:63284-108038 GCA_002313205.1 Laupala kohalensis | reverse complement strand
TAAGTGATCACGACGAAAAACTTAGATGTGAGCTGAACACATCTGAGCGCTGCCAAAAAAAATCTATGTGAGATATGAGACGTGAGCTGTGAGCCGCGTGAGCATCTGAGCGGCTGCGAAAAAACATCGATGTGAGATGTGAGCTGACGAAAATCTGTATGTCAGATGTGAGCATCTGAGCGGCTGCAAAAAAACATCGATGTGAGTGATCACGACGAAAAACTTTATGTGAGAGCGAAATTTAGTTTGCTTTGCCTTAAATGGGCTCTATCCCTACTTTTTCCCAAAAATCTTCAAAATTTTAAATCCCACGTGATCGAAAACTCCCAATGCCGAAATGATTCCCCCTTCTTGCGCCTCGACTCTCATTGGAACATTTTTAAAGGGCTTCAACTGCTTTCTAGAACTTTCTCAACGACGCTTTGGCTTTTAACGATTTTTCACACAAGTTCGTACTTGTTCTACTCTCCGCCCATCTGTGGTTTATTAAGTCGGGTCGGGTCTTTTCCCTCATCCCCTCGCTAGCTTGCGATTTCTAAAACGTCATAAATTTTACTCGATGTTAAAGGGCGCCTCCGATGCCCTCACCGCGACTGGGCGCGACCGCCTGCCCAAAGCGAGAAGTTGATGTTCAGGAAATTTATTGTGAGAGATATTCCAGGCGAATATTAGACATTAAGATGAATATAATTCAATGAGATAATTTTGAAGATCTTCATGCCCTTGAGTCCTAATAATAGAAATGTAGTCCATGTATCTAACCCGTAAAAGTGGAAGGGAAGGGTTTGGTTTGAAAGAAAATCATTTTCAATGAAACCCATGAATAAATTTGCGTTAAAATACAAACATAGACATTATATATGTATTATAACTCGCAGCTAACTTTTTATCTTATCTAGGAACTTATGCAAAAAAAAATTTTCAATCCGCCTCTGCCTTAGGGCCCTTGATCGGAATTGATGGGATGGTCCCTTGCTTGTTCCGGAGAGTAAATTAATTTATTGTCCTCCACGTGGTCATACGCAGTTTGTACTGTTTTTTGACAATAAATTTATTATTAACAATTATTTAATTAGAATTTCAGGGAGCCATTCTAGTGCGGTAGTACCCATAGCTACCCCTGATCTGAAGGAAGAATTCATTATTGAATTTGAAAGCATTAGATGTCAGAACAAGATTTTCCAATTTTAAAAGAAAATTTGTAAACTAAACGCAGGGTGAAGTTCTTAAAGAAAGAAAATGTTTTAATACATCCAAGCCCTCTTCATTTGGAATAGAAGTGTAAAACAAAGTCACGTATTGGTAGATTAGATGATATTTAGTTGTTTATGTAGTTCAGTATTTCTAAGAGTGTAAAGGAAATGAAAAGAGTTTTCGATGTGAGATGGTAATTTTACCTTTATTGGTTTTAAATAAAAATCTACAAACGCAGAAATACGTTCAGTGGGACTGTTGATGCAAGATACTATGGGGTGACATGGAAAGTTCTCTTTATGAATCTTAGGCAAGACATAAAAGTGAGCAGTTTGGAAATTTGGAAGAGAAAGAATTTTGATGTATTGATCAGTGCACTCTTCAGTTGCTCTCTTCGTCAAATTTAATGGGTTCTTTGTGCATTTAACAAATAAAAAAACATCTTTTAATAGTATAATTTAGACGAATAGTTTAGATTTAACAAGAGTTTCAAGGTATGGCAGCTCTGAACCGACGGCATGCCTACGTTCGTGTGCCACATAGATACAATAGCTAATCGAATGAATCAAACATTCTTTATCAGAATATGAACGGTTTTTCTTAAGGTCGTTTCATTAATTTGATTGAGTTCGTCTTCCACCAAGTACTTGCAGAGTGGTTAACTATTCGAGTTTTCACTAACCGCTATAACATACTGTCACTAACCAATAGGCGTGGCCCCACGTGGCCTCCTAGTGAACAACCTTTTACAATTCGTGTGTACCTGTGTCAAGAATAAAATTATGCTAGCAATCGAATTGTAATTCCATTGAACTCTAACAAAATTGACGATTGAGCGCTTTCGAATGCTCCCTCATAATCAATATAATTAACATAACTTTTGCTCTTTAGCCGTCTATCTGGTTCATCAAATCCTTCAAAGCGACTTCTGTACCCCTACCTTTGGTGAAACCATATTATCTTCTACTTAAATTACCTTCCAAATCCACTCGCAAGTCTTCTTCCATTTTATTGTCTAATATATTTCCTAATATGGGAAGCTGTGTTATCAGACGATTAGATCTAGTCATTTTATTCCTATTATCCGGTTTTAAAAATAGTCGTAATGGGCCAACTTTCCAGCCCCTCTGAGAAGTAACCACATTCTATACAAAGCTGTTTACTAACTATTCTACATGACATTCTGCCAATTATTATATCATATTTGATGTAACTTGATCGTATCCCGGACTCTTAGATTTTCGCACCTTTCTGATTATTCCTATTACATTCTCTTTTCTTGTCTTTTGCGCCTCTGTCAAAGTACACTCCCATTCTCGTCCCATAATCTGATATGTCTCATGAGTTACTAACGGTTCTCGTAGCCATTCCTCTCCTGTATTATAAGAGCATTAAATTTTGAAAGGATTTATCGTGGGACGCCAATGTAACAATTTTAAATTTTCAAAGTAATTATTTATAAGTCGGAGTATTTTGGAATGTTGTCAATTGCAACAATTAAAAATAGCCACACGTTGGCGTACCAATTGTAACAAATAAACAAATTAAAATAAGGTAGAACAGTTTGATTAACTTCCTTAATTGATTCATTCATAAATAATTAATTATTTAACTGGTTTTTTCATCTAATAACATTTCATCCGATTAAAAATACAGGATTCACTCACAGTTCATAGGTTCGGTCGTTATTTTGACGGGAAACACAAATTAATTCTTCGAAAAGAAAACATACTTTTTTCCACAATAATTAGTATAATTATGCATTGATTGCAAATAATATGATAGTGTCAGTCCCATCCACATCCACACGAAAATTAACACTGACACAGACCCATTATCTTTCAAAAGGACACAATACAAATTTACAAGTAATGAACATTTACTAATGGTCATCTCGATTAATTTCACTCAAACACATGATTATCACTGGAAACGTCATAACAACAAACTTTAAGAATAGCGTTGAGGAACATTTGTCGTCCCTAAGTGTAGCTGACGGTTATTAAACATTAGTGACACATCATAATTATTAATCCTGTAATTAAGTTGTATGCTATCGAATTGAACATTGATAATTTACTCGTATGTTGCTTCTTCACGAACAAAAGTCTCTGTGGTGTGAATGTACTTTATCACACTGGCAGAATATAAAACCAGCACTAGAATCCATCAATTAAGTAGTACACATAACTCATACCCTTAAATAGCACCACCATGGGATGTCAATCAAAGCAGAAGTAGCAACAGAGTTCCCCATCCAATTGTGCATTGTATTGAGTTGACTGCGGAATTCAGGCGAGGTCCATTTCTGATTGCCTCATTGCGTGAGTCCTTCCAACTGTGTTGTCGAATCACTGCCTGATGTTGTCTCAGATCGCAGATGCCACAACATCCTTGGAGATCTCATCAGTGTCATTTGCCCGACTCACCACCAAAGTATATCTTAACCGTACAGTTCACCAATCATAGTATTGACCACACGTTAACTAAATGATAATTTCTCAGATCACAACTCTCGAATCTAACTGTCAACTTCGAGTCTAGTAACCGGATTATTGATTTAGATAATGAAAACGGCACATCAACAGATGCTCAAAAAGAGGATCTAGCATTAAGCAGATCAATCAAATAATGATCAAGATCTGAATATGTTCTCACGCATATCTACATCTCGAAAAAATATCCAAAAGTATGTATGTCTGTCCTAGTAAATGCGAGCTTTTATATATTGTTTTACTTCTCCCTTCTCTTTCTACTCCACTAGGGCTGACCAAGCCTTCAACATACGTCATCAGTCCATCGCCAATCAACGATTGTTTTAAGGATTTTTATCATTCCACGATTTTTGTTGGTTTGGGGTTTTCTCTGATCCAATCACGTTCCATTTTGATGTCCTTTTTCATAGTCATGTGGTATTTTTGCTACAAAGACACTCGCCACTGTCACCACCAAGGTCTGTATTATGTTTGTCCCACCCCCACCCTCGACCACATGTCACGAGGATGAAGGTTTGTTGCCGTAAGGGATAGATCCAACTGTCTGGTCGTCACCAATGTCCATCTGATGTCTCCTCTCTTTATAAGGTGCTTTCTTCTTCTACCGCATTTCCAAGCATTTCTCCCAATCCACAGTGTCCCCTCACACACTGCTTCTTGGTGGATTTCCTCTATCTTAAAACTTACCGTTCTAAGGTAAAAAGTTCACTCCCAACACATCTCCAACAGAGCAACGAGTTCTATTTTCCCGTACTATTATCACTGACTAATGGTTCCAATCCATAAACATTTACCGTACATAAGTCATTTATTAGTACCAGTCGTCCAAACTCTTTTCCTTGTGTATTGCTTATTCTATCTCCACAGACAACCGACCTCCAATTCCAAACCCCGCAGATATAAATATCTAGACCTCCATATTTGTGTCATTTTTTTTGTTTCATCCGCTTACTTTTACTCGCATATTGAGTATAAACATTTACTTTAATAATAAAACCGAGATACCATTCTTCCCTATCAAGACTACCTCCAGATATTCATTTGCATATTGTTTATTTCAACTCTTCTATCTTCGTATTACATATTGACACAACAGTTTTCTCCCAGCTGATACAAGTTATTCACGCGTAACGGTATATTATATAGTTTCCTTTTACGTATGTACGGCACCTGTAGGAGACACGTCTGTGTTACTTTCATCGATATGTCGTATCAACTTATACGTTACTAATTGTCCTCTCTGTAGATTTTTCTGTGAAATGAAAGGGAAATGGAACAGGCCTCAGACTCGCTTTGATCATCGCGGTAAATTCTACTTGGATCACTCGGTGTATGAACCAGCGTCACCTGAAGTAGAAGGCGATTGCTCTAACAACTGAGTGTGTGGTGCAACGAGTATTTAGAAGGATGCGTCAATGAGATAAGACGTTCTCGACCACATTCGGAAGCTGAACCAAAGCTAGATATTAACTTTTGAGTGTAGAGAGCGAGAGAATAACACAGCAAAATGACCTTAGTGTCGCACAAAATCCAGGTAAAGCGTTGATGGAGCGCTTACTCCTTGCAGTATATGCAAGCTGAAGTATTGTAGTTGCTGCTTTGCAAGAAGACACAGAGTAAACATGTGCTGTGGCTTCAAAATTTTAAAAATACTTTGAAATTTAAATTCTAAAGGAACGGCAATATGCATTGTTTGGTGAGGCGTCAGCGAATACAAAATTACGAATGTGATACCTACTATACCAATTATAAGACACATACTATAAGTAGTGTATGTAGTACTATAGAAGAATGTACATATTTGCGTCAGCGCTGCCTACTTTTCCAATAGGTTCTACATACCTGTATAACAGGGAAATTGCCCTCTGTGCAGCTGTGGGTCGGGCTAACCCCACCAAACTTGGTGGAGAGGTGCAGGAGAATACCAGGCATCTATATGCTAGATTTAAGTAACATGAATGTACAGTCCTTTTATTAATAATAAAAACCCATTCTTCATTTAAAATGTTAGCATCGATATTCAGTATTACCATTGATTTAAATTGCAGGGGACGTACATGGTAATTTCGATATATTCTTTACGAATATATAACTTTTTACGAACAAACATGGATATTTATATTTGTGAAGATAAACGTATTAATTAGACATTAATCATAATATTTACAGTAAATTCAAATAGCAGCGTCGCAGTTGACAAGATACATACAAATTTAAACATGAAGTTATTGTAACTAGTTGGTCTCAGCACTCCAGATTCAGGGTCATATTTTTAGAACTCGTTGTTTTAAATCTAGAAATCTCCTCTAATTAACATAATTTTTTACCATAAATACAATACAGAATTTCGTATTTTCAGAAAGCATTGAACAAAAATATGAAATTATACGATTAAGGTTTTTCATTGAAATATTTATGTGACTTATGCGGAATATTTAAATGGCGTTCTAATTTTTCTCCCTTTTTAAAATAGAAATTTAGATTGCAGAAGTGTTCATCCCCAAGAGACCACGGAGATGCGAATGTCACGTCACTTTTATTTAACAAATAGAACGTATAATTAAAGAAGCTTCCATATTTAGTGGTCTAATGGTATAGCAGTAACAACGAAGAGATACCTAATAAAACTCGCGGAGATAAATGTTGAATTTTATTATTATTAGTGAAAAATGTTTTAGTTTTTCTTCACACACATTTCAAAGTATTCTTAGCAAGTTATACTTATGAAACATAAAACTTAATTTCTCCTTGAAATTCAATCAATTTGCAATTTTGTGGTCTCAATACAACATGTCATGAAATAGAATACATTGGAAATTATATTATTTTGTAACTGAATGATAAATAATGCAGAAAAATCGCTATTATTCCACGATACAATCTGGAATCCACGATACAATCTACATTGTAAGACTTCAATCACATAAATTTGCTAGTCGAGCCGTACGTTTAGGAAATATTTAGTTTCCCCTTATATCTTCAGAATTCTCTTTAGTAAAGTCAAGTTAAACTGTCTCCTTCTAGATACCAAATGTGCCCATGTCATATAAAAATAAAAGCATATAGGCATCAATTAAGATGTTGTAGATCCAAGTGTTTTTCGAAGATTTTATATTATTTGCAATTATTGATAACAGCAAGATATATAACAGAAATATTAGATTATGAACGAACAAGAATGAAAAAAAACGGATATCAAAACACTCTCACAAATTGGAAAGCCCAGATCATAGATATATCCATAAGAGGTGTTAATTCAAACACAATATTAAGACGCATTTAACTTATGAAACCCTATTCTCAAACTCAATGTTACTAAATGTAGTTTTCAACTGAGCAAACAATTAAAAAACCACACTACTATTATTTCTATTTCAGAATTGTTTTGCTGGATTTATGCTAGTCACCGAAGATGAAACTTTCTTTATTTAATTAAGTAGGATTTCATATTCTATAACCTGATATAACACCACTTTAGAATGCATCGATCGAGAAGACAAACATAATTATGAAGAGGGAACGCAATGACAAATTTGCTATCAGTCATTCGTTATATTCGTTTAGAAATGTTATCTTTCAACATTCTCAATATTAGATCCCACTCTAAACCATATACCTTATTGATTTTCGGTCACAATGTTAAAATATACTTTTTTAATTATAATTAGTTTGATATTAGTAAATGATAGGGTTGGTAGTCCTTGTAGGTTTCATTCAAAGGCACTCATGGCGACTAATACATGTCTCTTGCAAAAACAGCAATACCAAATTTAAGTGTTTCTAAAGTAGGAATTAGAAGAGCCACATTACAAAATTTGTGAATAAAGTTCAGTTACGCGAGACTATTTTATAAATCAAACTTAATAATTGAGGAAACTAGGTTATTAGTTTATTGTCCTCCACGTGGTCATACGCAGTCTGTACTGTTTATTGACAATAAAGTTATTTATTTTTATATAAAAATAATAAAGAACTTATAAAACGTTGCCAATTTTGATTTTCTTTGCATTGTATATTTCGATTTTTTTAACACGTTGAACAAAAATAAAAGTAATGCGAAGACGTTCGAATATATCAGAAGATACGGAAATGAACTGCGAAAGCTTGTTATCTGCTTAGATGCCATCAAATTTGGCCCGATGACGCGTTATGCAACGTTGCCCAATAGCACGTTTAGATTTTCTCAGCATCGTGGGAGCTTTCATGAAGATATCGTTTTTATCACCTCTCATACAGACATTCTCAACTGATTTATGATTGAATTCCCGACCAAAAATATTTTCTCGTATATCACCTGGGATTGAATCAGTGACTTATAGATGCTTATAGATCGTAACGTTCGTGGTAGGGCTTCGTTCTTCTGAGCCACGTCTCCTACGCAGTTGAGAGGGCAAATACACTTCATATTAGTTCATTTTATACTCAGAAATTATTATATTCTTTATATAAAAGTATTCTTTGGAAACAAAATTTCGTCAATCCATAGAAATGTATACAAAATTCTGCAAATTTTCTTTGTATGGTTATTTGTTGAAATTATTTCTTTCATCTACGACTTTAAGTAGAAATGTTTGCAATACCTTATATCTGATCAGACGACCTCGTGTTTCTCTGTGGATGGGGAACTTGACTTACACGAGCTTAGCAAAGAATCTTGCAAAGTTTTCTACTGCCATGTCTCATCACGAGCGCTCCATTAGGGAAAAGGTCATTGCGTTGGTGGAAAGTGCCAATTTCAGTGCCTCGGCAGCTGGAAGACAATATGGAGTAAGTCAGAGAACTGCTTACGAGTGGGTTCGGCTATATCGTGAAACTGGGGAGATTGGAAGGCGTGCCGGTACTGGATTGTGGCGAGTGTCTACCGAAGCCCAGGACGCCGTTTTGGTACACCAGGCTGAGGAGAATCCTTTCCTCTCTTCAGTAAAGTCAAGGCGCCTGTCTAATTTTCCCTGTTGTGCGAGAACTGTTAGAAACAGTCTGAGAGATCATGAACTTCGATCTAGGAGTACAGCGACAAAGGAGGCGCTTTCCCAAGAATATAGAGTGCATAGGTTAGCATTTGCCGAGGAAAACATTAATCGTAATTGGGGGAACGTGACTTTCTCAGACGAGAGTGTTTTTTCCTCTGCAAATGACGGACGTGTGTGCGCGTATATCGACCTCGTGGAACCCGCCATTGTCCTGAGTATGTGAGAGAGAGCGCACGATCTGAACGCGTGTTGTGGCTGGATAAATTCTCGCAGTGTATGCGTTCTTTACAGAATACAAGGTCGTCTTGATGGGCATCAATATTTCCATATGTTGCGAGATATTATGATCCTGCAGAGCAGGAGGAAGTGGAAATTATCCACTGGCCCCCGTATGCTCCTGATGTTAATCCAATCGAAAACGTGTGGGCGGATACGAAGAGTGCCATGGCGGAAAATTGGCTTGATCCTCCTCCCACAACCACTGATGCGCTCTGGGATGTTGTATGTGATGCTTGGGAGGAAATTGCTAACAGCACGACTTATGCGTCCACCTTAGTTAATTTAATCCCTAGACGGTTGCAAGACGTGATAGACTGTGATGGGTATTGGACTCGTTATTAAGTGACCAAAACAGCCTTTTCGAGGGCCCAAAAATACAAACAAAGAAATCCACAACTTGGTGAGCGTTAAATATTTTGCGTAAATGTTTAGTCTTCTAAGTTAAAGTTTGAAACTTAAAAAGATACAAATAAAAGTGAATTTGAACTAGGTAAGCTCACTTCACACTTTCCATCTAGCGAGCATTTATAAGCAATGTGCCAAACAGCCTGTGTAAAACCTATCTCTCTTACTTCTTGATTCGATGAGATTAAATTACAAGGTCTTTTTAATTATACGTTAATCATTATTTTAAATAAAAGTATATTTGGTCCGTCCTTTAACGGTTATTAATAATCATTAGAGTAATACGGCTATTATTAATTTTGTTCATTCTACCGTGTCTACAACTATCAAAATATAATAAAAACGTGTAGTTTTTCATCCTTCTTATTTCTATTCTTAACAAGTCATACATATACGAATACTATTTCATTGCTAAGAATACTGTAAGTTTAAACCAAGAAATTGCATATAACTTTTTTCTATATTAAATATTGTGCTCCAAGAGTATAATATCATAAATCTAGATGCTATATGAATGTATTTTTATTGAAAATATTGTTCAGATATAAATTAGACAACTTAAGGCATATCCATCTCCTATTCAATATTTTTATTAAAATCAAGTATACTTTTACATCGTTCCAACTTCACATGTTTTGGAGAGTTTAGTAAACAATCTTATGATGTATGTATGTAAAAACTTTCACATAGGTTTTTGTATCGCTTTCTTTAAATATGTGTAGAATTGCTTGCCTTTTAATTCAATATTGAATAATTTCTACATGGACTAATTGAAATTTTAAAAACTTTAAAAAATTCCTCGTGGAATATATTATTGAATACCTTCATTCACAAATGAACAAACCAAAAACACCGTAACGTAAGAGATCATGTATAGAAACTATTTAATAGAAACGTTGAACTAATGTATTAAAGTAATTTTAGACATCGTATACTTAGGAGACGTATTAGTACAATGCAGATTGAACTTTGAAAGTGTTCCAACTTTATATCCTTCAATTGCTAGTCACATTGCCAGACTTGTCGTAATGCGATGTTGCCGTATTGCCAAATGCTCAGCATATGTTTAAGATTTTCCTTAGCAATGTGAGAGCATGAATTAGGGTTTCGTTCATTACATCTCCCAAACAGATATAACGAACTGATTTGTGGTATATACCATTTTCAAAAATCAGTGCGCAAATGTCACCGGGAATCTAACTAGCGGCGTAGCGACAGTAGAGCTTTATTTCTCTCATCCAAATGTATTTTTACTCAGATGTGATATAATGTTTGTTGAAAAACTTGACGTCTCTATCGATCACAGAAATAGGCACCCCATTCAGAGTGGTTTGAAATGAGTGATTTGTGTTTTTGTTATATTTATTGAAATCTAAACAAAGATTTTTGTAATATTACTCTCTGAGAATGTTGTTTTTTGTTGCACTATTACAGTAAAAGGCGTATATCTGGGATCAATATATTTCTAGTAGATGAAATTCATTTATTCTTTATTATTATCACTAGAATTAATTTTTAGTGATATTCATTTATATTTTACACAATTGTTTTCTTTAATTATTGAATTCCAAATTAAGTGAAATTACGATAGACAATACACATCACTTCATGCCAATGAGCTTTGAGTTCTTTACGCCACAGTATAAAGTTCAGAAATTATAGGAATATTTAAATGTAAGTCCCTATTCGAATTTTTAAAAGTCCATACGATATCTTGCGATGATATTCAAATTATACGATAAAAACAATATTTTTTAACAATAAGAAGCAAATCTTTTTACGAAAAAGTTTAATTATTTTTTATATTCCCTAGGATGGCGTTGTTAGACAAAAAGTTGAGATGTCATTTAAATATAGAGAATAATTAAGTTTTATTGAATTTTAGAACATAAAGAATATTTTTGTTATGGAAGTCCAAGACGTGTATAATACATATTTACATAACATTTCTTTAATAGTGGCGTAATAAAACTTTTTTTTTGGTTGGGGTTTTAAGGCTCGTCAACATCGAGGTCATTAGAGCCCATGCAAGTAGGGGAAAATGCAGTTTCGCACCATAGAGAAGAGCAGAATGACTCTTCCCCGTGTGTGGGACTCGCCGAATATATCGACCATACCCACTAAAAAGCCCTCCTGAAATCAACAAATATCTCAATACAAAGATGAAAGAAAAGAAAAGAAAACAGAATACCAATACATTATTTCACAAAAAAGGAAAACAATTTTTAAATATTATATTTTCGAATTACAGAAACGAACGATGAAAACAAAGAAGACAGTAAAGATGAAAAGGGAATGCAAATTTTAAACCCTCCCGAGAACTTGTGGGAGGAGCCCCGATCTACTCATAAAATTCAATAGTTTATTAACATTAACCGTTTCATTTCCGAGAATTGTTGGTAAATCTGCAGCCAGACCAATTTGTCTCCGTATACTTGAGTATCTTCTGCAATCAGTTAGTAGGTGACGCACTGTCAGAGAACAGCTACACTCCTCACAAACGGGTTCATCATCAAGTAGTAAGAGATACCTATGAGTGAGAGGACAATGTCCTATGCGCAGGCGGGTCAGCAAGACCTCGTCGCGCCGGGCTGGCCTACAGGAACTGCTCCATGACTTAACAGAAGATTTGATAAGTCGGAGCTTATTCCTTTCAACAGCTAACCACTCATTGCTCCATTCACTCAGAATCCTTATCTTGACGGAATTTAGGAGATCTCGTTTTGGAATCGTGGAGAAATCCACGCGATTCCTGAGGCATGCCGTCTTTGCGGAAACGTCTACTTCCTCATTTCCACTGATACCCACGTGTCCGGGAACCCAGAAAAACATTATGTTCTTTCCATCACTTTGCAGTGAGAAAAGTACATCCTGGATGTTCTGGATCAGCTGAATACATGTTCTGAATTGCTTGGACGGCACTCAGCGAATCAGAACAAATCAGGAAATGTGATCCACCGTAGCACTTTGTTGATCGCAATGCTCGCAATATGGCGTAGCACTCAGCGGTGTAAACGCTGCACAAGTCGCCTAGACGGTAGCCACAGGTCTCACGGGGAAAAACCACGCAGCAGCCAACACCATCAGCCTGCTTCGACCCGTCGGTAAACACAGGGACACGCTCCCGGTGTTTGTAGAGGATTAGCTGAAAGTATACCCTCAACATCGGAGCTGGAGTGTTCTTCTTGTCATGATGCAGAAGGTCGAAAATAATCTTCGGCTTGTGCAAAGCTCAAGAAGGAGACTTACTAAAACCTTGATGCAAGACATTAGGTGTGCGTTTATTTAAGATTTCCAAAATTTGTTTGCAGCGATATCCAAAAGGTTTGGTTGCTCTCAGTCTGTTGTTGTAGAAACGGATGGAAGAGGAAGGATGAAACACCAAATTCGTACAACTGGCCCTTACTAGCTGAAACTAACTTAGGACGAAGAAGACGAGGAGAAAAGGACTTCGTATGAGTATCTTGAAATCGGCGATGCCCACGCCGATTACTTCATATTAATTCCGTGGGATCGCCATTTTGAGAAAATTTGAATACGCTACCATCGACTAAATGACTCGTAAATGGACACGCATTAATGCAAGAATTAGTTCGCGAGAGTTCTTTAATTTGAGATTTTAAAGGAATATAGTGTTTGAATAAATGAATTTTCGAGAGCGACAAGAGCTTGACGAATTACGAAAGACTTTGTTTCTGGAAGGAGGTTGACTACAAGTTACGATCGGATATTAGGCGCGGCGGTGGACTAGTGGCAGTGTCTTCGCTACCACGATATCGCTAAGCGGTAGAGTGCATTTTAAAATCCTGTTCGGTCGAGCTAGGTGAGGGAAACCCCAGCTGAAAATCTCCAGACAAGTGTCGCTGCGTAATATTACCGGAAAAGAATTTCTCCCTTATACACGTTTTCCAAAGCCCGACGCAACACGAACCCCTAGAGACTCCTTAAACAAACTAACTTAACAACCTTCGAAACGACTTCGGTTGATTTTTTGAAAGATTCAGAGCAGATGAGGGTTCAAAGACTGGACTCGTTCGTAGAGCTGAACGCTGACGCCACGCTGAGCACAGATAGAGTCATCATACGAAGAATTCTAAGCATAGCCCACCGTTGGACGCCAAGACGTCTCGCATATCATAAATTACTAATTTGAACAATCATTTAAAATGCCGGTTTTATACCCCTCGAAGCATTGAACAGTAGGAGTGGTAATGATTATTTTGTACTATCAGTCTGCTCGAATTCATCAAAATTGATTTATTTTCCTCTTCGTGATCATACACTGATGCTTTTCAGTCAATAAATTTAATTAATTAACTAATCAATTTATTTATAATAAAGTAATTTCATCTTGGCTGATTTAGTCTGCTAAGTAATTTTTTCCAGGTCTGCGAATTGCATTTTCTTGTCTGCGATTGCATCTGCGAAGACATTTGGTATCAAATTACTATTTGGTTTGTGCACCTCTGTTTCTGTGTATGGATTTTATTCTTTTCCCAAAGTAATGTGTTCAGTTGTGTGAGTTTGAAGGTATTAAATTAGCAATTTATATAAACCTAAATGGGGATCGTCTTGGCGTCCAACGGTAAGGTATGCTTAAGAGTTCTTCGTATGATGACTAGCTATGCTCAGTATGGCGTCATCATTCAACTCCACGAACGAATCCTGCTTCTGAATCCTCAACTGCTCTGAATCGTTCAAAGATTCACAACCGAAGTGTTTCGAATGGTTACAAAGGTTCTTGGGATAGTTTGTTTAAGGAGTCTAGGGACTCGTCGACGCAATGCCGAACTATTGGAAGAAAGGTTGTTCCTTCCCTCCCCATCAACGCATAGCAAGGAAACGGACGAAAAAGAATCACTCACTTCTAGAGAGTATGAATGTAACATTCCATTCATCGGAAGTAACTAGTCGTTCACCGTTCACTCCCTCTCCTGAATCGTTCACTTAATGTCGTTCCATCGTTCACATTTTGTTCTACGCTCACTTGTCAATGGAAGCAAATTACGTAGGGGGAGAGAAGGGGAGATGTCGCGTATTTCATATATTTCCAACAGACCTAGAATTATCATTTTCCAAGAATAAGGTGGTAAGTACGTTACGAACTGTCTCAAACTTGCGACCTGACTATAGTGATATTAGATTTTGAGGTTGCAGGTATACGAGCTCACAATATATATGAAGATTTCCTGTGATACGAATTATTGTATCAGAATTTGATTCATTTTAATCTAAAAACACAGTTAGGTAAAAACGTACAAAGTTATATCAAAAATAAATTTTAAAAAATACTATCACTCAATATCTAATATCACTATAGCCAGGTTGCAAGTTTGAGATAATTCTTAACTTATACTTGCCACTTCATACTTGAAAAATGATAATTCCAAGTCTGTTGGAAATATATCAGAACAGTCAAATCGCGATATTTCATATTCTGGACATGAGCACAGAAGTTCATTGGCTGATCAATTAGCAATACTTGTCATCAAACGTTTGTGTTAATGAAAAATATAGTTCACAATATGTACGTAGAGGGTCAAAAAATTGATGCTCGACGACAGTAGTGCCTTGAAGTTGTGAGCGAGCATCATTACGTTTTGGTGAATCACAACCTACTTGATAATACTACGGATTATCGAATATATACTACCTTCCCATATCGGTTTCGAACTCGTATTGCGTTTTAGGGATACCTACGATACCCTGTATAGTATAACATTAGCGCCGTCGGATACTTGAGCACAGAAGTTCATTGGCTGATCAATTAGCAATACTTGTCATCAAACGTTTGTGTTAATGAAAAATATAGTTCACAATATGTACGTAGAGGGTCAAAAAATTGATGCTCGACGACAGTAGTGCCTTGAAGTTGTGAGCGAGCATCATTACGTTTTGGTGAATCACAACCTACTTGATAATACTACGGATTATCGAATATATACTACCTTCCCATATCGGTTTCGAACTCGTATTGCGTTTTAGGGATACCTACGATACCCTGTATAGTATAACATTAGCGCCGTCGGATACTTGAGCACAGAAGTTCATTGGCTGATCAATTAGCAATACTTGTCATCAAACGTTTGTGTTAATGAAAAATATAGTTCACAATATGTACGTAGAGGGTCAAAAAATTGATGCTCGACGACAGTAGTGCCTTGAAGTTGTGAGCGAGCATCATTACGTTTTGGTGAATCACAACCTACTTGATAATACTACGGATTATCGAATATATACTACCTTCCCATATCGGTTTCGAACTCGTATTGCGTTTTAGGGATACCTACGATACCCTGTATAGTATAACATTAGCGCCGTCGGATACTTGAGGCGCTATTGTTATACTCGCCAGCGGATAGAATCGCTACTGTCGCTAGTGGCAAGGCAAACATAGGACTTTCTATAGTCTGTCACGAAAGCAACGCTTGAGTAGGACGTGTTTGTTTAATGACCTCCACATTTCGTACGACATTGTATGGTTCTAAGGAACATCTTGGTGTTTTTTCGAACTGATTGTAAAAAAACCTGGATATAATACGTTTTGTATTTTGAGAATTGAGTGTGTGAAATAGTTAAAAACCTAAGTGAATCTGTAGGTTTAAAATTGTTTGAGATCTGAATTTTTGAATGAAGGTTAGTAAACAAAAATAAACTGCGATCTAACAAACAGTACTTTTTTCGTCAAGGCAATAATGTGTTTTTGCCTTTATAACTAGTTTGTGTGTCCATGTAATGGTAACTTATTAAGAATGAATATTTTTAATGGCTGTGTTTCCTAAGGAATTTTTTTATTGGAATAATGCTAGTTGAATTAATATGAGTTTTGGAAGGACGTATTTCAGTTCATGGGCGAATGACATGTTTTGATTATTATTTACTAAGGAGTACACTTTTTTTAAAAACTTGCTGTTGTGTATGTTTAGTAAAGATAATTTTTTGGATCCTACAACATTTAAGTAAAATCCAGTAGCTGATTTGGTTATTCTGCTATTCGAGGATAGTTCCATCAGAGTTTTTTCTTATATTACTTCGTTTCTGTTACGTGAAATTGTTTAAAATCGTGAAAGTGTTAATCACGACATCCCTATTAAGGACGGTACATTTGAAAGGTATTGTCTATTTTTCATCCAACGGAAATCGTTAAGAGGGTCACTTTTCATTTGCAGGGTTGTTTACATTAGCTACATCTGACTTCATAATTTCGTAATGTCTAATTTTTCCTGAAATTAATATTTTATATATTACATGTCATGATTTTGGTCACTTGTTGGAGAGCCGAAAATATGTTGTTAAATTGTGCAATTATCTATTTGTCTATTACAATACAGCATGTAAATTTTGTCATTAGCTATTCCTGATTTCAGGGTTTTTAAATGTCGTGTTATTTTGACATAAGCAAATACATAGACACCGCTACGAAATTAGCGAGTGGCTTACCTTGAGCGAGATTGAGGTTTTGAAATGATTTCACAACTTTTTTCATTTTTTCTGAACGTTATTAGAATACCGCTTTGCGCGCATTGCGATATAGTTGCTACCTCTATTTCCTTCTTCAACTTGACTTTGATTAGTTTACAAAGGAAGATTTTACAGTTCATGATGAGTTGTAGCATAGTTTTAAATAGTACTTTGGATTTTTTGTCGCAATTATTTTATCGTAATAATTAATGAGGCAATTGATAATGAAATATTTTTGTATTTTCAAAAGACCTCCTCATTGAGCTTAGAATTGAAAACCTTCTGAAATTATTTCTCTTTTATTAACTCATTTTATCATGGTGTGGATATTTCAAAATTATTTCGTTAAAAGTAAAAACAATTTTTGGCGGTTTGTGACAACCATTCATTTGTTAATATCTCCCAGAAAAGACAAATTATTTACTTCTTGGAGTTGAAAATTACTAGTTAATGCAGACAAAGTGTATTAATAATTATCTCCATATATTTTATGTTCTAGCCGTTTGTTATCGCAGTATATTTGTTAATTATATTTACACCGATTTGTCAAAAGCAAGTTTAATTAATTGTTCTTTGTGAAAGATTATTTTATTACTGTCAGACAATTTAAGCAAGTTTGTAATTGTTATGCGTAATAAACCCGATATATCGATAATTTCTTTCGATATATCAAAAGATAGTGTCGTGACGCTACCTCGAGTATGCCCAACTAAGCATGTTAGAATGGGGTCAGGCGCGCTAGCAGACGAGACTAGGTTACGAGGTTGTGACGTCAGGCTATAAACAGTATATATAGGGTAAGATCAGAGGATCTCACTCTACTCTACGTTACTCTACTCACTCGCCTCCTGCCCTATTAGCCGGACCGAACCCGGGACTGCCAGCCTCCGCTCCGACCGAACTGCTTACTGGCATCCGCCGAACTACGATAGCCTGACGAACATGATCTCGCCAACACTTCTCTCCGGTCCTGCACCCCATCAACCATCTTTGTGAGTATTAAACCCTTCTTACGCACTATGAGTTTCTCTGAAGCTAACCACCCGACCTTTACCCAACCTCGCAGCTCAGCTCGGTCAAACACGGAGTTGCGAGCAAGTTCACTACAATTTGGTGTCAGGTGTGGGGTCAGTTCCTTTCGAAACCTCAGAAAATATAAGTTCACAATGACTTAGTGTCAGTAGTGTAGTTTGAGTTCTTTTTCAAACCTTAGGAGATATCACGACTAGTTGATGTGAATATTAGTAGTGGGTTTTTTTTTTGTTTTGTTTTGTTTTTGTTTTTTTTCTTCTTCTCTCTCTCTCTCTCTCCGTCAAGTAAGGTAACTGGGAGTAGATCAGATTAGGGTTCTAAAGTAGAAAATAATTTTTTAACATGTACAAGCAGCGAGGAAGAGGTGTACCATTACAACCTCAGATTATATCTGTAGGTTGCAGTGGTGTTGCATACCACCGGGTTGTAAGATCCATGTATGGAATTTCATATGAGCAAATTCAGAAATTACAGCAGGAAATAAAAGATCGAGTTAAATAAATGTCGCAGAATATTTCGTCTTCTCTTTCTTTTTCCGTCAGATGAGCAAGCAAGGTGAATCAGAGTAATAGAACATGTAAAATTCAGGTCATTGAGAATGCGCAAGTACAGGTATGTCGCGGAAGTGAAGGTCAAGTGTCGAACGTAAAGAACAGGTGTAAAATCACAACAATAGGAAAACCAACTCCTTGTCTCAAAAATCTTTTTTTTTTAATTAAAAGAATACTCATACATTATTGTGGAATGTGTTTTTCACTGCAATTTTGGGGGTATTGTGTCTCTGTGCTTTTCTGAGGTGAAGAGAGAAACACACACGAGTATACACTAGAAAACAACATGTATCTTCCGATGTCCTGGGAGAAAAAAGGAGAACGTACCATAATGGATTGGGGATGTACAATTAATGTATTAGAAACTGGGGAGCCAAGTTCTTTTGAAGAAAAGGTCTCACCGAAACAAACTGGGGTACCGATGGCAGGGTTTGGGAGTAATGTGCTTTTGATACCGAATTTTTGTGCGGACGATGAGGTGTCCATCGAAACATTTTGGATAGAGTTAGGATTATCAGCCATTTTAATGGTTGGAGTGAGCAGCAGACTCTAGCAGCAGCTAGGATAAGGTTAAGCGGCACAGCGGCCACATTTTTAGAATATAATCCACATTTTTGGGATAATTACGAAGATTTTACTACCGAACTTAAAAATAGGCCAAAAATTTCGAGAATTTCACTGGAAAAATTATTCACAAATTGTACCCAAAGACAGAATGAAGGGGTTATGGAATTTGCAAAGAGGGATCTATAGAAAATTGCTACTTTCCTATGAGAATATGGAGAAAAAATCGTTAGAGGACTTGTTCGACGAGAGACTTTTAGCTCAATTTCTATCAATTTACATCTACTGAGAATATTACATAATCTTTGGGCTAGGTCTCCTTGATCCAAACATTTTGCAACGTTGCCGCATGGTGTGCCGCTCTAAGCGTCGTTTACCTAAATGCTGCTTCGTTCTATCTTGTGGAAACCAAACGATGTCTAACGCATGTTCAATCGGCGTTCATGGTAAACAGTGTCTCAAAACGACGTTTACAGTTGACTTGCTGAAATCGAGCCTTGGAGCTGATTCCAGAGTCGCGACATGTTTTAAGTAAACACTTGTACTCATTCGCAATCCAGAAACTACACTTAAGGAATCACCCATTGCCATGTGTGCGTGTTGACGCTCTCTTAAGTGAAACTTATTTAAATTATGCTCGCGAGAAAACCGGTAGACCTTGTGTTCTAGTTTCGTGGTGAGACATGTTTGGGAAATGCACGATGAATTCGTGAAGTTTGAGAAATTGCACGAAGATGTATTCTAAAAGTGATGAGATACATTCGAGATCTGTATCGCTTTGAGATTCTTTACAACAGGATCATTCCAGAATACACTTAATTCTAGTACAATGTGAGGTTACGTGACCAAAACGCACGTTTGAATATTCATATATGTACTTATATTCATATAATAAGTACAATATGCGCTTCGCGCATGTCTTGTACAGAGCACCCGTGCATCTACTCATACCTGTGACGTCCGCGATACCATTACCGCGACTTGCGGTAATGGTAGCGACTAGTAATTTACTGCTACACAACTAATTACTTTCGGAATGCTGCCAATTCTGAGTTTGCCAACAGAAACTCAGAAAAGATAAAGACTGAATATTATATACCAAAATTTACATAATTTATTTACAGAAAGATACAACATGGAAAATATACATGAAGTACCTCCATTCAAACTCCCAGAGCTGACGGCTCTGAAACATTACACCTTGACTCAGCCCGTTGCACGAGTCTTAACGTTGTGTATTTTATTTAGAAATATGTAAATCGTAATCGTCCCTAAAAAGGTCGTACGTTATTTATTTAATTTATCATATATAAAATGGACGTTAATAACTTATATAATTACTTAATTCAATTGCCTATTAAAATGAACATTTACCATGTAATTTATCAATAATTATTGATAGATAACTATCTTTCAAAATACAAACTGATTGACTCAATATTTTTTGTTTCAAAAAAATTAGTTTTAAGTAATAGTAATGTTCCAAAACAGTTTTTAAATATGGGCAACTGTAGAACAATCTTTCATCTATGTTCAAACATTGTTAATATCATATAATTTTGGCAATTAATATGGAATTGTACAGACAAAACTACCTAATATTTTGAAACTTCCCTACTCTGACGAACTCAATTAGATTTTAAGGAAGTCGTGTTTGGTTCGAAACAAAGACCTAGACAATCAAAAACAGAGCACAATGCAAATTTACAATATGACTCAAAGGTTCACTATGACTTCACAAAAATTGCACGATGTAGAGGTAGGAAAATATCGGAAGGCAGCTGGCTACTTTCCTCGCGCTTAGTTTTCAATGATACGTGTCCAGCAAAACATGACTACAAAGTGCTGGGAGCCGGGGTGCAATCATACTTTCATGATCTATAAATTGAGTTTTCCAACCATATAGAAGCCCACGTTTTGTGCGATTATAATAACTACGTGTTCAACAGCATTGGCACATTATTGCGTACAGAATATTGATTAATACTTATTTATTTAGAAGTAACACATGCTGAGAATGTTTCAAATTTTTCGTAACAATAAGAATTTGTAGGGGTTAGAGACTAAGAAAGGATATTTCATTATACGAAATTAGACAAAACAATATTTCTCTTTTTTTCTCTAAAAATTGTACTACTAAACTTTGTTTTAATGTAACTATGCATTCTATCTGTTTTAAACGAGGCGCCGTTTGAAGGTACTGAACGGACGCGAGCTCTATTGGTAAAAAACTAAGTACGAAGGTAATTTCCCGTCACTTGCAATGGGCGAGGGTGGAGACTAGTTTCACTTCCTTCCTTCACTGAGGCAGGTTCAGGCAGACATCAGGCCTTACAGGCAACAAACATATTTATCCTTTAAAAGAGCCATGCTGCGATCCGTAGCAACTGAACACACAAGAGTTCTTCAGAACGAATGGAATTAAAAGTCCTGAGGTGCACTAGTGTTCAAAACCCTTTTTTTTATATCAATATGACTGACGAAATTTCCCTGCTGCTTGTGGAGCACGTCTTCTACACTAAGGGTTAAATATTACACATTTAGATTTATACACTGTTGTCCCGGACGAAGAAACAATTTTTGTAGAAATTTGATATTACTATCTCTATTAACTGGTCATGAGTAAACTTCCAAAAATTTGTGAAGGGAAGGAGGCAGGAGGTACTTGAATATTTTTAATGGAACCCTAATTTTTATAACAGACTTCCATTTAGTATGGGAAGAGGTGTAACTGTTTTGTAAAACTATTTTTTTCTTTTTTGGGGATGGCGCTGCTACCGAATAAAACACATCAATTTTTGTATTCGATCGCAGTAGAATTATGTATAAACTGCTGCTACCCTTTCTACCTTTCCTTGTAGCTTACGCTGCACGTTGCATTAGGCGAAAAGGCACGCATTAGAAAAATCGTAATGATATTTTAATTCGTGAAATTAAGCGAAAATTCGAAATAATTCTCTAATTCATTCGTATTTTGAAAGTTGAAAACGTAATAGTCCTTTTTTGAAACGCTCAGTTTTTCCTGGGTTGTCCAATTTGTTTTGGAGCGCGAACTTTTATATTTTTGAGAGATTAGCAGAAACCTTTGATGTTGTAGTTTCTTACGATTACGTTGAAACAAAAACAATACAAAATCACACAAGATATTAAGTTACATGAATATTAGGAAGGATTTTCCTAACAAAAATGACTGACTATGATCTCAGTTCTCCTTTTTATTCACTGGTTGAGAAAGAAAAGAAAAGAGAAGAAAATATAATATAAATGGTATGATGAATGTGAAACATTGCGTTTAGTGATATAGCGGAAGAATGACATGTGTATTTTAAAAAGTATTACGTTGGTAGATAAACAGAAAGTTATTTTCTGAACTCTAACTGATTGAAAAATTAAGCAAACAAATAGTTCAACAATATAACTTGAAAATTTCTATTTGGAGTTTCTATTTGGTAAATTTCTATTCACCATCAAAAGGTTGCAACTATTCTATTATATGGTAAATTATTTACTATAATGAAAATCCAGAGAAAATAGTGACTTTTCTGTTACTTATGAAACAAGACATTCCAAAAACCTAAAAAAATACTTGAATGTCCACTAAGTTATGCATAGCATAGTAACACTGTAAAATAATTTCAATTATTCCCATTAACTATTCGTGATTATTGCTCAAAATACTTAACGTAAGAAGACAGTTTATGTTTTATATTCCAAGTGCTCAATGTGTTTTGGAGAAACTGGTGAAATATTTTGAGTTCACAAGAGCCTTGGGAGAAAAAATTTACGAAGTTTCTTCAACAGTAAACAAAACGATACGAAGTACGCAGTACACAATCCTGGGTACCCAGATGATGTTGAAAGTTCAGCACTAATCGATTCATAAGACAGTTGTCCAAGGCTCTCATTTTCAAGCTATGAGCAACTCGTGAAACCTGCAGGAGCAGATAGGCCATTTTCGCTCGCTTCAGCCGCGACCACCTGTAGATACTCACCGAGCGCGCAACAGTTAGCCCTTCTGCACGGCAGCTGCGATCTCCAAGGGGGATGTCGTGAATGAGCCAAAGCGAGAGCAGGAAACGACGCAGACACAACAACACAGATAAGAGCTAAGTATCCGGATATCAGAACAAGACAGTGGACAGCGAATGTCGACGGCGGCCCAGCAGCCACTGGGCGGGTGCGTGCAGGTGGCCGGGCGACGCGAGGCAACGCGTCGGAGGGGAAAAAGGCGGCGACGGCAGGGCACGCGCCGAGTCCGCGCAGGCGCCCGCACTGCGTCTCCGCCCGCCACCGACCAGCCACTCCCCATCCTCTCAACGCCAACAGCAGCGCCACCAACGTTGTCAGTTTTGTATCTATACATACTCTCTAGTGTAATGTCGATGGAGACGGGAAATGTCGAACGGTTAATGAGGGTAAGGGTTGATGCAGATTAATTGTACAAGAGTTATAAATAAAATATTTCATTAATAGTTGTGTTAATTCTCAGCATTATTTATTTGAATGTTCATTTTCTCTCAGAAGCGTTTTTCCTCAACATTTATAATTATAATAAACTTTATTGTAAAAACACACAGTTACAAACTGCGTATGATCAAATGGAGGACTATAAACTAATTTACTCCCCGGAAGCAAGCGAGGGACCATCCAACCAATTCCGATCAAGGGCCCTAAAGCAGAGGCGGATTTAACAATTCAACAAACTCCTACCAATAAAAAATATTACGGTACGTGCTATAATACTAACATAATACCAACAAGTTTGTATTTAATAAAACATAAGAAAGTAATTTCACCGGTAAGTATTACTATCAAACTATAGATTATTCGGAAAGTATTGATGATAAATAGTGACTGTTAAATAACACTGAATTCGTGATTTATTATTTCAATAGATGCCGCCCCTAGGCAAGAGACTGGCAAGGTTGTATAAAAAATCCGTGTCTACCCGAAGGAAAACCGGGGCCTGGATGGGGTAACATAATGAATGTACACAACCGTGCCAAGGCTGAGTACAAATATAACTAAACGTATATGAATAAGACAATGTACACGCATGGAGATCAAATATTTTGAAAGTACTACAGAAATGGCGTGATTTTTATTAAAATCAATAAATTATTTTACGTTGTAGAAGCACTGGTGTAATAGGTAACTTTTAAGCGCGGATTTGAAGAGATTCAATTTAATAATGTCTTTTATAGTTTTGGGGAGGATATTATGTAGAACAATTCCCGAATGATATGGCCCTTTTTGGCAAAGAGCGGTTGGCATTCCAGGATGATGAATGTATTCCTATTGTGAGTATTGTGTCCGTGAACAAGACAGTTTTGTATGAAACTTTTCAGAAATTCGGTCATAAATATAATATAACTTGTACATGTAAATTTACAAACATATTTGCGTTAAATTACAAACATANTAGGAATTTTTGCTGAATTTTTTGAATCCGCCTCTGCCTTAGGGCCCTTGATCGGAATTGATGGGATGGTCCCTTGCTTGCTTCCGGAGAGTAAATTAGTTTTTTTTCCCTCCACGTGGTCATACGCAGTTTGTACTGTTTTTTGACAATAAATTTATTATTATTATATATTTCATAAATATTCAGGGACCTGTTAAAACATTTCATTGCTTATAAAAAAGTTTACAAGAGTTTCGGGGGTGAGATTCACAAGTTATCCAAACAATCCTGTTTTGAATTCTGAAAGTTTGGACACTCTGACAGGAATCGCCCAAGAACATAATTCCGTATACACGCAACGTTTGTGAAATATACGCAACGGGAAATATGAGGACTAACAATATTAACTGAGATTCGTAATGCTTAAAATTTACTTCATTTGGAATTAATATTTTTTGTGGGGTTTTAGGGCTCGTCAAGGTCATGGAATTAAGATTGTCAACGTGACAATTCCATTTGAGGTTGTCTTGAATATGGAGACCTAAGATCTTTATTTCAGTTAACAGTTCTTAACAGTGCTCCGTTTAAAGAAAGAGAAACGTGGGGTTCAGATTTTGTGATACAAAAAAGCCTCCCGACGCACTAACATAGTACTTTCCAGTCTGCCTCCACGCTACAACATGCCACACTTGAACAACGAAATTAACAACACAAATTTTTTGTGGGGCTTTAAGGGCTCGTCAACAACAAGGTTATTAGAGTCCATACAACGCAATCATCGCACTGGCAGACAGAGACACATTTGTTAATATACAACCCCACCTATCTGCCAAGGACTTTATTCGGCATGAACTTAACCTAAGATCATCTGGGAAACATCGCTACAATTCTCTCTTAGCTACATACATTACCTGACTTCCTTCACCAGTCTCTTTACCTACACCACAATCCACCCCTATAGCTACCTCGTCACTTTCTCCATCTTTCCCCAATCCCACCTCTTCTCCAGTCCCTGGCCTGTCTACACCCATCTCACATCTCCCGTCCAAATGTTTCACCTGCCCCACTCACGACTCCTTCCGCCCCCAAACACGGTTATAATCTGCAGTAGAGTGTTCGATGTGTTGCTCGAAAATGACAATTAAATTTAAATTCTCCTCAACCATCTGAATTCAATGGCGTCCCTCGAGAAAATAAAATAAATATGTTTCAACATAATGTTAAGTCGCTTTCCAAGGAAGTGACAGATATAGAAATTCTTTTACTAGACTATCAATTGAACGTGTTATGCCTAACAGAGCATTCTGATTGTGACATCAAAAGTACTTTTATTCCATTATACGTTAGGAATAACATTTTATCCTCCCCACTGTTAGGTTACGAGAAATTCTGCTTGGATGGTATTTTCGAACTCTCTGCAGTTCATTTGACCGATAACGGCATTGAAGTTTTATGTATTTACAGACAACCTCAATCAGAACTTGAAGTATTTTTTTCTGAATTTCAAAATTGTATTAAACCGTCTAACACAGAAATACACGAAATCTATTGTTATCTGTGGCGATTTCAATATCGATTTCCTCAGCGAATTGGATTCCGCGCACAATCCCAAGAACCGGTTCAATAATCTTATCAGTTCCTTCAATCTTGTTCAACCCCACTCGCCTCTCTGGTTCATCTCAATCATTGCTAGACCAGATAATTGTCGACAATACTCATTAATACTTCACAAGTATTTAACGTGGGGTACAGCCGGAATATTTACTATTAAAGATAAATTAAAATAAAGTAAAATCCACAGTTTTTACTAGCCAGTTTAACGAAAAAATTTAAGGAAACGTGGGACGACGTGTATAACTGCGAAAACATAATAATTTCAATGTATTCTTCACAAATCCTCTTCAAGTATTACAGCTCTTGCCTTCCTCTAAAACGCTAGTTAATTAAAGTAAACAAACACAATCGATGGATAACTAAAGGGATTAGAATTTCTTCCAAAAACAAACGTCATTTATATTATCTCTCAAAACTCAATAACCAACGTCCCGAATTTCATGAATATTTCTGTAAATATAAATCAGTTCTTAGAAAAGTGGTCTATGCAGATAAAGTGACGGAAAATGATAGATATGAGAATCGAACCACCGGACCAAAACCATGTGGAGTATTATAAAAAATTCATATCCCCTTCAGAAAATCGCCAAGAAAACATTTCCCTGTCAGACGATGGAAAAATCCTATTTAATTCGAAGGATATCGCAAAGTTGTTTAATTCATATTTCTCAACAAGACGAAAAATATCGAAATCAGAACTTCGAAACCAATGTCCACCAAATACATCAAAACACGTACCGCCTTATATGTTTACTTCCGAGACTAGCGCTAGTGAAGTTGTCATCAGTTCATTAAAAAGTGAATTTTCAGCAGGGTTAAGCGATAGACCCGAATTTATGGTGAAATCTTCCTCTCTCGTTATATTAAATCCACTCATTTGTATTTTCAATAGCTCTTTGCAGAAAGTGTGTATTCTGAATAATTTAAGAAAGCTTAAGTGAAACCATTACATAAGAAAGGAAATAAACTCAAGATTCAATTTTAGGCCCTATCCTCTTTTTATTGTTCGTAAATGATTAGTCATCCACAACGCCCGATTGCAAAATGGTTCTCTTTGCTGATGACACAAATCTACTATGTAAACATGTCAATGCGCAAAAAGTTCTATCTAACTCCTCGTCTTGGTTTCATTCAAATCGTCTCTTAGTTAGCAATGATAAAACAGTACCCATGTCATTTCGCAATAGTGTAACGAAATCTTTTATTCCTACATTCTTTTTGATAAATGGTACCCAAATAAAAGCAGACAAGATAAAAATTTTAGGGCTTCATATTCAGGACAACCTCATACGGGATTGCCATATTGATAATCTGAATTTCAAACTAAGCAAATTGTGTTATGCATGACAAATTTTAGTATAATAAAATGTATTTATTTATTTATTTATTCATTTATTTGAAATTGTGTTGTTAATCTGTCTAGAAAACATGTGAACGGTTTTAAACGTATTCGTTTATCTTTAATGATTAATACTTAAGCAAGATGGTCGATACATTCCACGATAAAACACTTCACATGAATTCGAGATTTCATTATTGACAATAATACGATCTAGAAGTATTTGAGGTGAACTGGACAGGCGA
Organism: Laupala kohalensis; assembly: GCA_002313205.1. NCBI lineage: Eukaryota > Metazoa > Arthropoda > Insecta > Orthoptera > Trigonidiidae > Laupala > Laupala kohalensis. The sequence goes on along the minus strand of NNCF01127770.1, from coordinate 80,488 downwards.
GTGAGGTCTTTTATCAAGAGACCCGCTCGGGTCTTCCGCTGATTTCACACTCCGAAGCAAAGCGACGACCGGGTATATATATTCTAACGTACCAAAAATGCACGTGGGGAAAATAATATTGGGTATAAGTTATGATAATTATAATTAATAATAAGGTTCGGACTTCAGATGTGAATCAACAACGTATATTCTGATACTAGTACAAACATTTATAATAATTACACAATTCAAGTAATCCCCACATAAATCACAAGAACAAATGTAAAAACCCTTTTTCATACAAATTGCGACGACCGGGTATATATATATATGCCAAGTAAAACTTAGGAAACGCTAAGTCTTCATCTACACATCCGATAATATTTGTTTCATCTTATTTTTCATTGCTGTTCTTTTTTATTCGACTTTTTCTTCCGCTGAATCGCGATAACTTTTCATTAATTTTGTTCAAGATTTTAAAACTTGGGTCTCCATTTTTTCGTCAATAAGGTGCTCCGCGGTCACTGTCTTGTGTTTCCTCTTTAGATGGCGAAGTTGGCGCATGATTATAAAAAGAGTCTTGTTCATAGCGGTACTTCAGTGTATGTATTAGTGATATCCATCAACTCATCACTGAATAATTGTACTAAATATACGCGCATGTAACACAAAATAAAAACGTTTGGTGAAATATATGGTAATTGCCATAGCGTTTAAAAATACTATTTTACCTTACATATTTCTCACGTTAACGTTCTCTGTTGTTAAGGTGTACTGGTGAGCATAGTTACCAGGAAGTCGAGGGTTCGATCCCAGTAAATATTGATGGGTATTTTATAGAGGTTTGTCTACATGGTGGGTATTTTTATTCAGTTTTGCCTACATAACATTATTCGAAATAATGGGTTCCATATATTTTAAAACTAGTTTTTGCGATTCTTACGAAATATGAGTTTTTAAATCAGCATCATTAATAATAAATTTATTGTCAAAAAACAGTACAAACTGCGTATGGCAACGTGGAGGAAAACAAACTAATTTACTCTCCGGAAGCAAGCAAGGGACCATCCCATCAATTCCGATCAAGGGCCCTAAGGCAGCAGCAGATTCAAAAATTTCAGAAAAATTCCTAGATAAGATAAAAAGTTAGCTGCGAGTTATAATACTAAAGAATGTCAATGTGTGTTTATTTTAACGCAAAAATTTACATATACAAACTATTATCGAACTGTAGATTATTCTGAGTATAGTGTTTAAGAATTGAAATAACACTAAATTCACGATCTATTATTACAATAAACATGCCACTAGACAAAGCCTAGAAAACCTGTATAAGAAATACGCCTCTATCGGAAGGAAAACCGGAGCAAAACCCGGGCCAGGATGGAGCTACAGAATTAATGTACACAACCGTGACAAAGAGTTGTTCACATAAAACTAAATTAATATGAATCATAAGACACAGCACTCATGCAAGAAAATAGTTTTTGAAATTGTTATTTAAAAAGTACTACAGCAATGGCGTGATAAAGTACAAGACGGATTTAACTTTTATTAAAATCAATAAAAAACATTAAAGTGTAGAAGCACAGGTGCAGGAAGGGAATTTATTCTTGGAAAGGGAATTAAATAGAACGATTCCCGAATGATATGGTCCCTTTTGGCAAAGAGTGGTTGACACTCGAGGGCTATGAATATTATTACTATTGTAAATATTGTGTTTCGCGAATGAGATTGTTTCGCATGAAGCAAGGGTGGCACTTCAGTAATTCGTTCTTAACAAACACGACCATTTTATAAATATAAATGCAGGGAAGTGTTAAGATGTTTAATTCCTTAAATAAAGGTTTACAAGAGTTTCGGGGATGAGATTTATAAATTATCCGAACTATCCTCATCTTAATTCTGATAGTTTGAATGCTCTGACCGGAATTGCCCCAGAAGGTAATGTCGTAACGTAAATGGGAGTAAAANGGAAATACGTGGACTAACTGCGTTAACTAAGATTCGGAATGCGTAACACAAATTGCTTAATTGGGAATTAAGATTGTCAATGTGACAATTCCATTTGAGGTTGTCTTGAATATGGAGACCTAAGAATTTTGTATTCGTAACAGTCTTTAATTGTGTTCCGTTTAAAGAAAGAGAAACCTGGGGTAAAGATTTTGTATTACTATTGTGAAATGACATAGACACTGTTTTGTCAGTGTTTACAATGAGACGATATGCATGGAACCAAGTCGAAAGGTTAGACAAAACTTTTTGAGCATTGGCGTGTTTACATAGTAAATTAGTGTTATCAGCAAAAAGAGCCATTTTGCAATCTGATGTGGATGATGACATGTCGTTCACATACAATAAAAAGAGCATAGGGCCGAGAATTGAACCATGGGGTAATTGGCTTTGCTTCTGAAAGACAACGCTGAATTATTTAATTTTTAGTATAGGATATTTCGACCTGTTCATATATATTTTTTAAATAAGAAGTTAGCCATTGATGAGGAAGTCCACGAATGCCTAAAGAATGCAATTTGGAACGCAGAATTCCATTATCGATGACGTGGAATGCTTTGGATAAGTAAAAAAAACACCCTGAAGAATTTCTCCACGGTCAATAGATGTGGTAACTTCGTTTAAGAAAGAAAATGTGGCGCTTCTAGTGGAAAAGGATTTCCTTAAACCATGTTGATCGTCAGAGACAATGTTATTTTTTGATAAAAACGTTAGAAGACGCTTATAGAACAATTTTTCTAGGATTTTTGAGAAAGTGGATATCAGAGATATTGGTCGGTAATTACCAATATTAAGTTTGTTTCCTTTCTTGTATAAAGGCTTCAATTTAGCTCTCTTAAATATTTTAGAAAAAAACCCTTCCGATAAAGAAATATTAAAAATATTTATGAGTGGATTTATTATAGCGTGGGACAAAACTTTAACAATAAACTCAGGTATCTCATCTATGCTTGTTGAAAATTTGTATTTTAGTGCGCTAATGATTCTCGTGACTTCACTGGCGTTAATTTCGGAAGTGAACATAAAATGGGGTATGTGGGTGGATATAATTGGAGGACATTGATTTGGATATATTGAGTTCGTTATTTTACCTACTTCTGAGAAGTAAGAATTAAACAAATCTGCGATGTCCTAAGGATTTGATACGATTTTGCCATCGTTTAGTAGAGAAATATCTTCTTCGCGATTTTCAGAAGATGACTTGAAATTTTTAACAATATTTCACATGGTTTTCATCCGGTAGTTCGATTTTAGTACCTGCCTGTCGTTTTCTATAACTTTAGCTGCATAGACTTTTCGAAGAATAGTTAGAAGAATATTTACGAAAATAATCATGGAATTCGGATCGTTGGTTATAGAGGTTTGAAAGATAATATAAACGGCGTTTGTTTTTTGAAGGAATTCTTATCCCTTGGGTGATCCATCTATTGTATTTCTTTGTGTTAATTAACTTGCGTTTTAAGGGAAAGCTAAAGTTGTAATGTTTTAGGAATATTGAGATAAATACATTGAATTTGTCGTCGGTGTTTTGGCTATTGTAAACATCTTTCCATGTTTCTTCACGCAAATAATTTATAAATATAGATTGATTTGTGTCATTAAACTCTCTTGAAAAGTTGTAAAGGATTTTAAGTGGTTTTAGTTTATTATTAATAGTCAATACTTGAGCAAGGCAATCGCTGTATCCAGTGATAAACACTTGAGAGAGAGAAGAGATTCCATTATTGACAATAATTTGAACTAGCAATGTTTGGGATAAATCGGAGAGGCGAGTTTTTTATGTGAGGCTTTTAAGGCTCGTCAACAACAAGGTCATTAGAGCCCATGCAGGTGGGGAAAAATGTAGTTTTGCACCATAGAGAAGGGCCGTAATGCCTCTTCCCCGTGCATGGGACTCGCCGAATATATCGACCATACCCACTAAAAAACCCTCGTGAAATCAACAAATATCTAAATACAAAGATGAAAGAAAAGAATGAAAACAGAATACCAATACATTATTTCGCAAAAAAGGAAAAATATTTTTTAAATATTATATTTACGAATTACAGAAACGAACGATGAAAACAAAGAAGACAGGAAAGATGAAAAGGGAATGCAAATTTTAAACCCTCCCGAGAACTTGTGGGAGGAGCCCCGATCTACTCATAAAATTCAATAGTTTATTAACATTAACCGTTTCATTTCCGAGAATTGTTGGTGAATCTGCAGCTAGTCCAATTTGTCTCCGTATACACAAGTATCTTCTGCAATCAGTTAGTAGGTGACGCACTGTCAGAGAACAGCTACACTCCTCTCAAACAGGTTCATCATCAAGTAGTAACAGATACCGATGAGTGAGAGGACGATGTCCTGTGCGCAGGGGGGTTAGCAAGACCTCGTCGCGCTGGGCTGGCCTACAGAAACTGTTCCATGACTTAACAGAGGATTTGATTAGTCGCAGTTTATTCCTTTCAACAGCTAACTACTCATTGTTCCATTCACTCAGAATCCTCAATATGAGATCTCGTTTTGGAATTGTGGAGAAATCCACAAGATTCTTGAGTCTTTGCGGAAACGTCTGCTTCTTCATTTCCTCTGATTCCCACGTGTCCGGATATCCAGCAAAACATTATATTATTTCCATCACTTTGCAGTGAGAAAAGCATATCCTGGATGTTCTGGATCAGCTTATCAGCTGGATACATATTCTGGATTGCATGAAGGGCACTTAGCGAATCAGAACAGATCAGGATGCGATTCGCGGGAGCACTTTGTCGATCACAATGCTCTCAATATGGCGTAGCACTCAGCGGTGTAAACGCTGCATAAGTCACCTAGACAGTAGCCTCAGGTCTTACGGGGAAATACCACGGAGCAGCCGACACCATCAGCCTGCATCGACCCGACGGAAAACACAGGGATAAAGACCCGGTGTTTGTCGAGGATTAGGTGAAAGTATACCCTCAACGTCGGAGCTGGGGTGTTCTTCTTGTCATGATGCAGATGGTCGAAAATAATCTTCGGCTTGTCAGAGCCAAAGGAGGAGACTTACTAAAACCTTGATGCAAGACATTAGGTGTGCGTATATTTAAGGTTTCCAAAATTTGTTTGGAGCGATATCCAAAAGGTTTGGTTGCTCTCAGTCTGTTGTTGTAGAAACGGATGGAAGAAGAGGAAGGATGAAACACCGCGTTGTATACCACATTGTCGGGTAAAGTTAGCACGTGGCAAAAGTGTCGTAGCATGAGGATTTGCCGCCGGAGGGAAAGAGATGGTTCGCCACTCTCGGCATACAAACTCGGAATNCTCTCGACATACAAACTCGGAATGGGACTAGTGCGGTAGGCTCCCGTAACTAGTCGAATTCCTGCATGGTGGACACTATCCAACTTCTTTAAATAGCTTGCACGAGTAGACCTATATACAACACAGCCATAATCGAGCCGAGATCTTATGAATGCTGGATAAAACTGGTGCAGGGAGTAGCGATCAGCGCCCCATTCCCTGTTACTGAGGCACTTCAATAAATTCAGAGATTTTAATGTTCTTGCTCTTAGGTGTGTTAGATGTTCAATCCAATTCAATTTCTGATCAAAGATTAGACCTAAGAATTTCACAAAAGGATAGAATTTGAGAACGTTGTTCTCCAGGGCGAGGTGAGGTTCTGCCAGAAGGCTTGGTCTCCTACTGAAAAGAACACAGCGTGTTTTCTCAGCAGAGAAACGAAAACCTGTCGTTTTCGACCAGTGGTATAATCTATTAAGGAAGAGTTGGATTTGTCGCTCCGCACCTGTGACACTCTGTGATGAACAAAAGATAGCAAAGTCACCGACAAAAAGAGAGTGTAAAACAGGATTCTTTACAGCAGACGTTATGCTGTTTATGGCCACTGCAAACAATGTCACACTCAAGACTGAGCCCTGAGGAACACCGTTCTCTTGAAGGAGATCCGAGGTGTCTCTTTCAATTCTATAGCGGAAAGAACGTTGATGCAAGAAGGACATGAGCATCAGGGGAAGACGTCCTCAAAATCATCAGGCATACAGTAGTTGTAAAATGCCATGACGCCAAGTAGTATCGTAAGCCTTCTCGATGTCAAAACATTTTCCAATGATGATTTGTCTTCGGACGAAAGCATCTTGAATTGCTGATTCCACGAGAAGTTTAAGTTGTCCAGGGTGGAATGGAACTTCCTGAAACCACACTGAGATCGACTCAGCAAGTCATGCCGTTCAAGATACCAGACGAGACGTCGGTTGAAAATTCTCTCCAGAGTTTTACCAACACAACTCGTCATGGCAATGCTTCGATAACTACTAATATTCGTTTTGTCCTTACCTGGTTTTAATAAAGGGATAAGCGTTGCTTCCTTAAAGGAATTAGGGAATACTCCCTCGGACCATGAAAGATTAAAGATATCCAGAAGGTATTCTCTCGACTCGAGACTTAGTTGTCTCAACATTTCATAATGAATTGAATCAGGGCCAGGAGCAGTGTTGTGGACTGTCGCTAGAGCTGACTCAAGTTCCCACATAGAGAAGGAAGAGTTGTAGGGTTCCCAGTTGGTGGAACGAAAGTCAAAAAATGTGCTCTCTGCTGTTTCCCTTTTTCTCGCGAAATCAGGATCGCATTTTGCTGTAGATGTTAGGTCAGCAAAATATTCAGCCATTGCTGTTGCCATTTCTCTGTTGTTGATGAGAACCCGACCCTGATAATTGATTCCAGATATTGGGACTCGAGAATACCTTCCAGATATCTTTCGGATGGACTCCCATACTTTAGTGGACGATGTTGTTCTCTTAATGGTGCTTAGAAACTCTTTCCAGGAGGTGGATCTGGATTCTTTGATAGTTCTGCGCGCTTTTGCTCTAGCAATCCGATATGCGGCGAGGTTTTCCGGAGATGGACTAGCCTTAAATCTCCGCAATGCTCTTCGTCTTGCCCGAATGGCGGAGCGACATGCGTCATTCCACCAGGGGACGTGAGGTCTTCGCGGAAAAATAGATGTTTTCGGAATGGATTCTTCAGCGGCGTGATGAATCTCCTGGGTCAGATGGTCGACCCTCTCTTGGACACTACCCGTTTCTCTGATGACAGACAGGGAACGGTACTGTGTCCAATTAGCCTTATTGAGAATCCATTTCTGCGGCTTGCTTTCGGGAATAGTCTCACGTTCCTCCAAGGGCAACCAGATAGGAAGATGGTCGCTACTATGCAGATCATCTTCTACCTTCCATTGAAAGATATCAGCAACTTCAGGAGAGCAATGTGATAGGTCTATAGCAGTCCATGACCCCGTGCTGAATGCGAAGTGGGTCATCTCCCCGGTGTTCATTAAGCATAAATCTTCTCCCTCAAAGAGACAATTCAGCAGTCGGCCCCTGGGTCAATCGCTCGAGCCCCACAGCACGCTGTGGGCGTTGAAATCTCTAAGGTGGAAGAATGGTCGAGGAAGCTGATGAATTAAATCTCTAAGGGAGGTCTCCAAAAAATCTCGTGTCGGAGGTAGATATATAGAACACACGTTCATAGATGGTACACTGTGAATTTTGACTGCTATAGCCTGGGTGTGGGTTTGTAGGAGAACAGGTGAGCAGTGGATAGAGTTTCTAACAAACACGGCAACTCCTCCTCTTGCTCGATCTCCCGTGGTGTCGTTATATCTGAAGCTGCTGTATCCTCGCAGAGAGGGTGAGTGTTCTGGTGAATGGTGTCTCTCTTGTAGGTAGATACATATCGGATTACGACGCACTAAGATTTGTAATTCTTCACGTTGAGTTCTATAGCCATTAAGGTTACACTGAAGTATGGAAACCATTACTGTTTGGAACCTCCGGGGTCAGGTACTTGAATGTGCATTTCCGAGTCACCGTCGGACAATGCACATTCCGACTCGGAGTTAGGAAGAACAGAGACATTCTTCATTCGTCTCTGGGACTTCTTCGATGTTGTTGGATTTGATTTTATGAAGTCAACAAGGTTCAGGGATTTAGCCTTCAATTCTTGCTTGGTTTTTGTTTGTTTAATACTGGAAGGCATACGTGGTACACTGCTGGTCTTCGTATTAGATGGACGGGACGTGGGGGGAGTCTTGGGTTTGACTGGAGTATCTTTGATATTTTTCTTGCCGCATTTGCACTTTTATGTGCACGACGTTGTCGGAAACGTCAGTGAAATCGGCTTGAACGGATACGCTCTTCTTTACTACAGGAGTCTTGGTTATAGTGAACTAACTGGTAGAAAATACAGGGTATAAAGCCCTGTATTTTTTCCGCCCTTCACCATACGGGATCTTCTTCGTCTTGATCTCCTGTAGTAAAAGAGAAAGGCGACACACTTCCTGCTCAACACCGGGTGGCTGCCTGTGCAATTAATACACTTAGCAGGCCCTGGGCATGAGACGCCGGGTTCATGTGCTTCCTTCCCGCATTTACCGCATGTTTTACGGCCTTTACAAGAAGTTGTTGTATGTCCAAATCTCTAGCACTCTTGTAGTCTGGCAGTGGAGAAGATAAAATATCATTACGAACGTAGATACACGTACCTCCGGGGGGATTTTTTCCTTTAAAATTTTACCGAATATAAGAACTTGCTAAATAATAATTAGAAATAGCAGTATCGTTGAAGTTGTTAGTTGAAAGCCAATTTTCTGTGAGGCATAGCAAATCGAATAGATTTTCGTGTACCAGAATTTCAATTTGTTTGAAAGGGATTGGACATTATGATGAAATATAATTATTTTATTTTCGCAAAGAGTCTGTGATTCACGAGAAATGGAATCGATGTTAGATGGAGGGAAATTTAATTTGGTACAGCTTCTAGTTCCGGTTTAAGCCCGCACACTGCACCCGAACGCGATTGTCACCTTCGAGTACCTCATCGAACTCCTGAGCGCAAGTTGTAACTGTGCATGGGAGCGGCAGATGTGAATGGAGGAATAGGTGAGGACGTGGGAGATAAAACAGTACGTGAAAGAACGGGGACAGGAGAAGAAATGGTTGTAGAGATAGGAGATGGCGATGAGGTACGAACAGAGGGAGGTGGAAAAGGAGATGAGGTGTAGGAGTGGGTAAAGGGGCAGGTGTCAGATGTGAAGCTAGGAGAGAACCGAAGTGATGTTTCCCAGACGATCTCAGATGTAAACCGTGCTGGGTAAAGTCCTTGGCAGTCAGGTGTTGTTGCAAATCAAAAAATGTAATTTTTGTCTGCCAGGTGATGTTTTAGGGAGATGTTTGCCAGGTTAATTTTATGGTTTATTTTTAGAACGTTGAAGCATGGAGGCAGGCTAGAGAGCACAATGTTTGTGTGCTGAGAGGTCATTTTTAGTTTTTGTAAATGTTCAGACGCGTTGAAATGACCATTCAAGTTAATATCGTTCTGCCCACCTATGATGATTACTGAGTTCCGCTCTGTAAGTTTTTTTAGTGTAGGTGTCCAGTTCTCGAATGACTTCAGCCAAACGAGCGTTTTGCTTAAAGAAACTGGCTAGGAAGCAAAATATTGGAATAATTCTATTTACGGCGACGAAACTTGAGCAGTGGAACAATAGAGTACGTTATTTATAAGTTAATAATGATATAATAGTATACGCACCAGAAAATCTAAATACACCAAAATAATTAATTTTAATGCACCAAGTAAATTTTGATTCCGTTTGTACTTGCGTAAACTTTTTCACACCTTTGAATGGAAACAATATGAAATTATATTCGGTCCGTTGGGTTTGAAAACCTAAGGAAATGTTTTTAGTGTTTTTTCACTTAACACTCACACATAACAAAGAAAATTACACTACAATGAAAGTAAGGATCTAAATACATCTGAATCACAAAAACTCGAAAAAATAAAACAATTAGAAAGATTAAATTGAAAAATTAAGAGCTCATTTAATCGCAGCTAACGCCAGTAGCCGGCTAGCTATGTTATATCCAGGCAGCTAGCATTATCAGGATCCTGTATATATGTAGTCTACGAGATATAGGCAATATTTTGATATCGACGTAAATAAATATAATTGTTTATTACGATATGCTCTTCAGTTTTCACCTAATTTCCTAAGAATCATTATCAATATTTAGATGTTCTTTTTACATGAGACTACTTAATATCTACGGTGGCCGTGCGACACCTGTGGCGCTATTGTTAAACTCGCCTTGCTCGATGGGGGATACACCCCCAGACCACCCAAATAACGGGCGGCGCCCGTGCTAAGACATTCAGAGGGAAAAACCTTATTGCTAGATACAAATTATTCACCGTGAAGTCCATCGAACGCGTAGTGCATCCGGTGACGCTTCATCTAAAAGCAGAAAATAGGTTTCGGCGGCACCGTGTAATACCAATAAATATTTATAGCAAAATAACTGTTTTTTGTTTGTTTTTACTATAATGTGTTATTTTTAACTATAAATATGTACTCCTCAGATCTGGACGTAAACATTCCTAATTATATCTCTGTAAATTCTTGACATATGCGTACTAACGTTTCCAGTGTATTAATAAAATAAATTTTGCTTACATCTTGTGTATTGCCACTGCACTAGGTAACATTGATATAATTGTTACCAATTTATAAATCACGCTTGGCACTTTCTTGCATTAATTGTACAAACCTTTATTTGTCGAGTCTGGAAACCAATGTCATTTATAAAAATATTAATGAGAATTTCCAAGTCATGTCCTTCATTCATTCCCTGCCAATGGTAAATAAATACTAAAATATACTTAAACACATGCACGAAATGAAAGAATAGATCGATAAATATTCTCGATAAACACACAATATAATTATATTGAATATCGATATATTATGCCTTGAGTCATGATGCTAATGGCTAACTATACTCAAGAAGTAAACAAATGGGTTACCTGCATACAGAAGTTGCAAGGAGTAAAACAACTAACTTATAATGTTATGTATAAAAGACAGATGAGAGATAAAATTTCTTTTTCACGTGAAACATTGAAACATGAACTAAAAGTTTGCATCCAATGAAGCCTTAAAAATTACAGAATTGAAGCAAAATATACTCACAAGTACTTCGTTGAATGTCTTTGCTATAAACGTAAAATGCAAATACGGTCCATTGTTGGACGTATTGTAAGAAATTCAGATAGAGTGAATTTTATTAGAAAAATTAATAAATACGTATAATCTAGATCATAAAACATTGCTCTAAAATATAAAAATTACATAACATACTTTTACTTAGTATATACTATTGTTTCTTGCCTAAAACCTAATTCCTTTAAAGTGTAAACAAACACTTGAAACGAATCAATGAATCGATTCAAATTTTCACGGCCTGCTGGATAGATAAATTAGCTTGTCCATGTGTTATTTAAAATATTTAAATACAGTATAATTAATTATGAACTTAAAAATTTCACTTCTAATGATTGTAAAACGAATATCAGTCTCAAATCTACAAAAAAAATTCAAAGTAATATCAAATATGTCAAGGAAAATGATTCATTCATTATAAGTATTTCACGTATTCAAAAACTAATTTTTGGCAGAAGAAATGAAATACAAATACGTACCTGAACAAAACATTCACTATACTTATACGACACATTATTGAATAAAAAGCTATTTTAACGAATACAACTTCACTGTTGTTATTTTTCCAACTTATTAATGTTATTCTTCAGATCCCGTTTCAAATGTCCACAGATACAATTACTTAAAGAAACCAAAATTCACTCACAAAAGCTCCAGAACATTTGCTTCGCGTAAAATATTAATTCGCCCAAAAAGTTACTTTAAAAATAATATTCACGATTTTTTTTAATTATATCATTTATTGCTATTCTAAAGCTATGAGACAAACCGAATTTCAGGTTTCTACGACTAGTGGAAAATAAACAATTGGCCACCTACATGTAAAAGATGCAAAGAGTAAAACTACTAGTAACTTACAGTGATACGTATTAAAGAAATATGACAGATATTATTTCTTTTTCATGAGAGCGTTAAAATATGAACTGAAATGTTTTATTATTGAGAATCTTAAAAGTTACATAAATAAACAAAAATATACTTACAGTATTTCGTTAAGTGCCTCTGCAATGAAGAATAAATACGGTCCATTGTTGGACGTAATTTGAGTGTATCAGAAAAAGTGAATTTTATTGGAAAAAATAATAAATACGATTCAAGTAGAGCATAAAATACTGTTGTGAAATATAAAATAATACGATCTTGCTTCAACATAGTGAAAATTATTATTTCATGCCTAAAATGTTATTCTTTAAGGATGTAAACTAACTTTTGAAAAGCATCAATGAATCGATTCATTTATAAATGAAATGTAAATACGTTCCATTGTTGGACGTATTGTAAGAGATTCCGAAAGAGTTAATATTATCAGAAAAATGAATAAATACGCTTCACATTGACCATGAAACACTGTTTTAAGTATAAAATTAAGCTTACATTATTTTACACGGTAAAAATTGTTTGTAGCCTAAAACTCCGTTCTTTACGAATGTAAACAAAGTTTTGTATTGAATCAAGGAATCTACACAAATTGCCATCGCCCGTTGCTTACACAAATTGTCTCAACAAGAACATATTAATAAAATAAAAACAAACTTTAATTTACTATGAACTTTGTGTTTGCACTTTTTAAGATCATTAAATGAATTTTAATCTCAACACCACAAATAAATCCAAAGCGAATTATATCAAACATGTCTAGGAAAAATATACATTGCCAAGAATCTCACGAATTTAAAAACACAATTTGACAACATATACAATTAGCATATTTGCTATATAAATAATAATACAAATACGTACCTGAGCTAATCATTCACAAAAACGCATACGAGACATTAATAAAAAAAATGTTATTTCAACGAATGAAACATGACTACGATTACGTTTGGGAACTAGACATTGATGTCATTTCAAATTTGTTTTCAAAGATATGATGTTTGTCACTTTTTTTTTTGCGCAAAGACACAAAACAATTAAACACATACATAGTACACAATTATTTTAACACGTCTATATTTTTGGCATTCGCCAAAAATATTCCTCAACACTCAGTGTATGTTACTGACGATGGTTGCTATGCAGCCGAAAAAGCTTTTTAACACCAATAATAAAAAAATGAGCAACATAGAAACGTCTTTCAATTCACGTCTATAAAACCTACGAACCTAGAAATTTATCTTTTAAAGATCGTAAAACTAATTTTAATCTCAAAACCACAAAAAGATTCGAAGACAATCTAAATATTGACAGTTACTCTTAGAAGTAAAGGTGGATACTGATGAACGAACCGTAATAAAGAAAAATATTCCATAACGTCCATATCATACTTCCGGTATTAAGAATATTTCTCTTTTCTGAACTCCCTTGGTCACCTCTTCTTTTCGATCCCGACGCTATCAAGTCTAGGGTATCTAGGGTGCCCCCCCCCCATCCATTTTTGTTTTGATGTATGTTGTTAGATGTGTTTTGGTGTGTTGTGGATCAGGAGGGTTTTTGGTGGGTGGGTTTGAGTCGTTCGACGAGTCCCGCATGCGGGGAGAGTCATGTTGGCTCTCCCTGGTGCGTGGCTGCATTTTCCCTACCAGTACAAGTTTTTCGGGCTCCAATGACCTTTGATGTCGACATGAGCCATAAAGCCCCACAAAAAAAAAAATATTATGATCTTAGTTTTTGCAACTTTTAAAGTTTGTCAGACGAATTTTAATATTAATGCTACAAAAATCTTAAAAGTGAGTTATATCAAACATGTCTAGGAGTATAATAAATTCCTTATACGTATCTCACGTATTCAAAAACACACTTTGCCAACGAAAATAATACGCATCATTGCAATGTTAATAAAATTACGAATACGAACCTGAGCTAATCATTCACGAAAACGCATACGACACATTATTAATAAAGGTCATTTCGACGACTTAACTACGTTTACGTTTGGGTAAGTCTTTGTTATTCTTCAGATGCCGTTTACAATATGATCTCAAAAAACCGATTTTTGTCAATTTATTTTAACACAGAGTCACAAAACAAATAAACACATTAAGTACGCAATACTTTAACAGTCTATAAAACCTTAAATAACTTGCACTATCCTTTGATTAAAATCCCAATACAATTCTACTAACGTTACCGGCATTGTACAATTTTTTTGTAAACTAACATTCTAGTTGGTTTTGACAAGATTTCATGGCACATCCCCAAGCTAATTTTCGTGTGATTTACGCAATATTAAATCACCGAAAAATGTATTTAAAACATTAAATTATTGTTTCTAGCTTAAAACTTCCATTCATTACGAACATAAACTTTTCAAATAAATCAAGGATACTATCCAAAATGTCACACTCTACTGGGTGTATATGAATTACCTTGACCAGACATTATTGATAAAATAAAAACACTATATAATTTATAATTATCACCTTTAAACTTTTCACTTCTAAAGAAAGTAAAATAATTTGTATACTCAAATCTACGAATACATTCAAAGCGAGTTATATTAAACTTGTCAAGGTCAATGATAGATTTCTTATAAGTATCTCACGAATTCAAAAAACACACTCTGGCAATGAATATAGTGTAAATTAAATAAATATACGTATCTGAGCAAATAATTCACACAAACACATTCGACATATTAATGAATAAATGTTATTTCGACGATTGAAACATGACTACGATTACGTTTGGGAACTAGTCATTGATGCCATTTCAAATTAGTTTTCAAAGATATGATTTTTGTCATTTAGTGGCCGGACCATACATTCCCAGCATGTTAACCAACAAAGCCATCAAGCAACTGAAGATTTGCTTAAAGGACAGCGTGTGTTACACAAATCACATGAACCATTGTATCACAAACTACTTCCTCAAATCTGCAATTTACAACGACTATCAGAAACAAAGTAGATCTCACACATCTTCATCATTTGTATAAAACAGTAATTAAAGAAAAATTCAGAATGCATTACCAAACAAGAAACCACATCCACAAGTTTTCATGGCACATCCACAAGCTAATGTTCGTGTAATTAACGTAATATTAAATCACCGTAAAATGTACTTTTAAATAATTATTGTGAAATTTTAGGAATTTAAACATTAATTGTCATTCTCCAGCTACAAGATAAACCAAGTTTCATGCCTGTACTTTATTCTTTAAGAATGTAAACATACTTTTGAAAAGAATCAATGAATCGATTTATATTAAAAATGAAATGTAAATAAAATACGCTCCGTTGTAGGACGTATTGTAAGAGATACCGGAAAATTTCTTAGATAAATTAATATATACGTTACATGTTGAACACTAAATACTGTTGTGAAATATAAAACTAAGCAAACATTCTTTCATGTGGTAGAGATTATTGTTTCTTGCCTAAAAATTCATTCTGTACGAACATAAACCAAATTTAGAAATGAATCAGGGAAACTATACAAATTACCACCGCTTGTTGATTACATGTTTCATTCATAAAATAAAAACTCGATCGAATTTATAATGTTCTTAATTTTTGCACTTTTCAAAATAGTTAAATGAATTTCAATATCAATACTACAAAGTTATTCAAATCTACGAATACATTCAAAGTGAGTTATATTAAACTTGTCAAGATCAATGATAAATTCCTTATAAGTTTCCCCGTATTCAAAAAAACACTTTTGCATTGTAAATTAAATAAATATACGAACCTGATCAAATAATTCACAAAAACTCATTCAACACATTAATGAATAACTGTTATTTCGACGATTAAAAAACATGACTACGATTACCTTTGGGAACTAGTCATAGATGCCAGTTCAAATTAGTTTTCAAAGATACGATTTTTGTCACTTAATTTTTGCACAAAGACTCAAAACAATTAAACGCATATAGTTTGTTATGGACGAATAACCAAACGTCACAATCATGAGACACATACAGGGATTGCTTGTGTGTTCCCACAAGCCTTGGGAGATTAAAAGGGTATGAAGATTCTTTGTTAGGAATCGCTTTGACTTCAAGAGAATTCACATTTATTACACTTTCAAAAATACATATATTTCTTACAATCTACAAACACTGAATTACACAATATTATGAAAAATAGCAACAATAAAATTATCTGTTGTGAGCATATAATACTCTGAAATATAAGATCAACAGAGTTATGTAAATATATACGAAATAGAATAACTTCCTTGTTGAAGCTCCCGTTCCGCTTTGCTTTTATACAGAATTACTAAATGTTATATATACAAAATTGAAGTATGACTGTTGAGTCTATACAAAAAAAAACCCTTCCATCCTTGAGTTTTTAAGGTAGTGCTCTNCAAGGAAGTGCCCCCCAATAATCAACTAAATGATTAATTACAAGTTTACCTGCTGGCATATGAAACGGTTACAAAGTAACCAAAAATAGTGCAGGATTTTTACATAGTATCAAGAAATACATTCTTGATGGTATCCTCGAACATGAAGAAATAATTTATTACAAATTGAATAAGACTCGAGGGTCTCCAAGACAAAAGGCCTCTTTAACACGAGGAAAATACTTAGTGACGGTCCTTTGATGCCGTCGTCCTAGCTGATTACGGCTGCTCGTGGCCGAGTATACAGCAAGGTTGATGGTTGAGGCATTCAGCCGCTTCAGTGGTGGTCGTCCGTTCGGAAACGCTACTGAAACTCAAAATTGTATATGAACATTGGGCTCGAAGTGCTGGAGTTCCGCGTATTTGTCATTGATACGAGGTAACAACACGACACTGGAATGATTCCGTTTACACGGTAATCATGTCCCAAAAAGTTTGTATGCAATAACGGCATAACAACACAACACTGTAGTCGATAACATTCATCCCCACGATAGGGAGTCCCAACGGCCTNCGCAAATCATGTCCCAAAACGTTTGTGCGCAAATCATGTCCCAAAACGTTTGTGCGCAAATCATGTCCCAAAACGTTTGTGCGCAAATCATGTCCCAAAACGTTTGTGCGCAAATCATGTCCCAAAACGTTTCTACGCAAATCATGTCCCAAAACGTTGGTACGCAAATCATGTCCCAAAACGTTGGTACGCAAATCATGTCCCAAAACGTTGGTACGCAAATCATGTCGCAAAACGTTGGTACGCAAACCATGTCGCAAAACGTTGGTACGCAAACCTTGTCCCAAAACGTTGGTACGCAAACCATGTCGCAAAACGTTGGTACGCAAACCATGTCGCAAAACGTTGGTACGCAAA
>NNCF01127770.1:0-62685 GCA_002313205.1 Laupala kohalensis | reverse complement strand
GATGGTACGCCAAACATGTCGCAAAACGATAGTACGCAAAACATGTCGCAAAACGTTGGTACGCAAATCATGTCGCAAAACGTTGGTACGCAAATCATGTCGCAAAACGTTTGTACGCAAATCATGTCCCAAAACGTTTGTACGCAAATCATGTCCCAAAACGGTTTGTACGCAAATCATGTCCAAAAAAGTTTGTACGCAAATCATGTCCCAAAAAGGTTTGTTCGCAAATCATGTCCCAAAAAGGTTTGTTCGCAAATCATGTCCCAAAAAGTTTGTACGCAAATCATGTCCCAAAAAGGTTTGTTCGCAAATCATGTCCCAAAAAGGTTTGTTCGCAAATCATGTCCCAAAACGTTTGTTCGCAAATCATGTCCCAAAAAGTTTGTTCGCAAATCATGTCCCAAAAAGTCTGTTCGCAAATCATGTCCCAAAACGTCTGTTCGCAAATCATGTCACAAAAAGTCTGTTCGCAAATCATGTCCCAAAAAGTTTGTACGCAAATCATGTCCCAAAAAGTTTGTACGCAAATCATGTCCCAAAAAGTTTGTACGCAAATCATGTCCCAAAAAGTTTGTACGCAAATCATGTCCCAAAAAGTTTGTACGCAAATCATGTCCCAAAAAGTTTGTACGCAAATCATGTCCCAAAAAGTTTGTACGCAAATCATGTCCCAAAAAGTTTGTACGCAAATCATGTCCCAAAAAGTTTGTACGCAAATCATGTCCCAAAAAGTTTGTACGCAAATCATGTCCCAAAAAGTTTGTACGCAAATCATGTCCCAAAAAGTTTGTACGCAAATCATGTCCCAAAAAGTTTGTACGCAAATCATGTCCCAAAAAGTTTGTACGCAAATCATGTCCCAAAAAGTTTGTACGCAAATCATGTCCCAAAAAGTTTGTACGCAAATCATGTCCCAAAAAGTTTGTACGCAAATCATGTCCCAAAAAGTTTGTACGCAAATCATGTCCCAAAAAGTTTGTACGCAAATCATGTCCCAAAAAGTTTGTACGCAAATCATGTCCCAAAAAGTTTGTACGCAAATCATGTCCCAAAAAGTTTGTACGCAAATCATGTCCCAAAAAGTTTGTACGCAAATCATGTCCCAAAAAGTTTGTACGCAAATCATGTCCCAAAAAGTTTGTACGCAAATCATGTCCCAAAAAGTTTGTACGCAAATCATGTCCCAAAAAGTTTGTACGCAAATCATGTCCCAAAAAGTTTGTACGCAAATCATGTCCCAAAAAGTTTGTACGCAAATCATGTCCCAAAAAGTTTGTACGCAAATCATGTCCCAAAAAGTTTGTACGCAAATCATGTCCCAAAAAGTTTGTACGCAAATCATGTCCCAAAAAGTTTGTACGCAAATCATGTCCCAAAAAGTTTGTACGCAAATCATGTCCCAAAAAGTTTTTACGCAAATCATGTCCCAAAAAGTTTGTACGCAAATCATGTCCCAAAAAGTTTGTATGCACTAACGGCATAACAACAACACTGTAGTCGATAATGCTCATCCCCACGATGGGGAGTCCCAACGGCCTACGTCGTAGCGNCATAACAACACAACACTGTAGTCGATAACATTCATCCCCACGATAGGGAGTCCCAACGGCCTACGTAGTAGCGCGCATTACGACGTTCAGCTTCTGATCGAGGCAGAATGAATGCATCAGACGTTGACGCCACGGCTAATCTTATAGCAATGGGTAAAGAGTGCTGGTAGACAGCAGTTTATATAGAGTGAGCACGGAACTTGTACAAAGGAACGTGTTCAGAAACGATGCTCAAAGAACTTAGATAACAATTCATGGAACCTATACAAGGGTTCGTTCATGAATCTGATTCCATGGAATCTACATCGTACTTGATTAGTATCGATAGTAGTACATGGTTCTAGTACATATATTGAATATCGATTAATATCGATTTAATGTGCGCTCGATTTAGCGCTTGATTCAAAATAATAATTACAGACATCGTATATATGTAAATAAATCAGCATAATTATAAACAAATAGATTATTATTTACAAATTAAATAGTTAACAATTAAAATATAAAAACAATTCTTTACAAACGTTTGGTTTGTAACATACTCCCCGGGCCTATGATGATGTTGGTTCAACATCTGATATGATTATCTTTCGATCATTCAATAGGGGAGTTAATTTTACAATGGGCCTTTTTACAAGACCTTTACTTGTTTTCAAGTTAACTACCCTCGTCTTTCCATCAGGACCAGGGAAGATTTCAATAACTCGCCCTAATGGCTATTGGAAAGTGGGGCATAGATCTTTGTGAATCATTACCAGATCACCTACTTGAATGTCTGAGTTCTGGTAATGCCATTTGTTGCGCAAATGCAACGTATTTAAATACTCCTGCGTCCACCTCTTCCAAAACTCAAATCTCATACTTTTTATCTGCTGATAATGATTTTTTAGCGTAGAGCCAAGTGGCACTTTGTTTAAGTATGGAAGGGCCACGATTGGAGAACCAATCAAGAAATGCCCAGGAGTGAGAGGTAGGATATCGCTAGGATCATTAGAAATAGGGCTTAGCGGTCTGCTGTTAAGTATGCCCTCAACGTCTGTTATAAAAGTTGTCAAATTTTCTAACGTTAGTCGTTTAGTTTTGATTGTTCTGTTAAAATGGATTTTAACTGATCTGACTAATCGCTCCCAATTCCCTCCGAAATGGGGTGCATATGGAGGAGTGAATTTCCATTGTATGTTTTTTGCTATACAGAATTGATTAATCTGATCTCTCAAGTAAGCCTTATCGAGGCGTAGCTTCGCCATCAAATACGTAGGAGCGTTGTCTGAGTAAATAGTGGCTGGTGTGCCACGTCTCGCGACAAATCGTATCAACGCGCCAAAGAACGTGTTGATGCCTGTGTCTGATACAACTTCTAAATGAACAGCACGAGTCACCATACAAATAAATACAAGCACATAAGCTTTATCAAGATCGCTCTTTGTTACTAAATGTTTAGTGCGCCTGATCTTTATGGGTCCAAAGTAATCTGTCCCAGTGTATGTGAAAGGTCTAGTAGGCTGGAGCCTCTCAAGTGGGAGTGCTGACATTTGCTGTTTAAGAGGATTTTTTTGATTTCGCAGACAATTAACACATGTGCGTGTTACGCTGCGTATAGTTCGTAAGCCCTTAATGGGCCAAAATCTCATTCTAATGTGATAAAGTAACGATTGGTTAGGCAAATGTAAATACTTAAGATGATAGAATAATATTAACATTTTAGTTAATGAATGAGTTTGGTCTAATATGATGGGATGTGTTTGATCCCAAGATACCGGGGCTAATGCGATGCGACTTCCAACTCTCAATAATACATCTTCATGTAAGAATGGATCAAGCTTAATGATTTTACTAGAAGATTTAATTGTGCGATTGTGAGTCAAGTCGTGTAGCTCATCTTTAAAAGAAACACATTGCATGTATTTCAAGAGGAATGTTTCTGCCTGCTGTAAATCTACGATAGTTAAAAAGACATCAGTTGGAATTCTACTACATTTTGTAGTGAATCTGATTACGTACGCTAGTATTCTAATGAGTTTTGAATAACTGTTCGTCCGTGCTACGAGTCGTTCAAAGAAGTCATTACTTGGTTGCGTCTCCTCAGTCAGTTCGTCAGGTGTAATAATTATGGTTGACGTAAATGGTTGAGGAGAGTGTGGCCAGTGATGTTGTAACGTAATGAATTCAGGTCCTTTCCACCATAGTCTGGATTCAATCAAGTCATTAGGTGAAATGTCACGACTCATAACGTCAGCTGGATTGAGCTCCGTGGACACGAAGTGTCATTGACGAACGTTAGTAGAGCGCAATATCAGTTGTACACGGTTAAATACAAATATATCTTTCAGAGGTTTTATCGAACATAACCAGTGCATCACTATCATAGAATCAGTCCAGAAGTGAATCTCATTGTATTTAATCTCACTAACAGCGTTGCTAATTTTAGTGGCTAAATTAGTTGCTAATAGTGCGGCAGATAATTCGAGTTTGGGAATGGTCAGTTTGTCAGGATGCGCCACTCGTGTCTTTGATGTTAACAAATTTGAATATTCATCACTGACAATATATGCCGCAGCTCCATAACCACGAAGTGCAGCATCAGCGAAAACGTGCAATGTATAATGCTTGCGCATGTTTAATACGAACCGAGGAACCGTGAGTCTGGTCAGTACGTTCAAGCTATCGTAAAAGTTATTCCATTTAATGTTAAATGTTTCGTCTAGAATAGTGTCCAAATCGTGCTTATTTATCCACAATTGCTGTAGATGTTTTGGCAGTTAGAACAACCGGTGAAAGTAAGCCTAGAGGGTCAAATAATGAACATATCTTACTAGCCATTAGTCGCTTGGTCCACGTATTTTGTTTTTCATTACAAATTCTAAATTGTAAGGAATCGTCTTTTACATTCCAGTAAATACCCAACACTTTGAAATCTTTATTAGAATTCAAGTGAAAGTCAATTTCGGTCGACTTTTCCTCATCCGATAAGCTGGAGATAATTGCTTCCGAGTTGCTTGCGCACTTCCTTATCGGGAATCCCCCTTTAGCGAGGAGTTGTGTTATCTCACTTTGTAACTGATAAGCTTCAGAGACAGAGTGAGCACCTGTACATAGATCGTTTACATAAATACCGGTTGCTATGCGCGATGAAGCGAGTGGGAAAGACTGGCCTTCGTCCTTCAACAATTGTAAGATGGTTCTACAAGAGAGATACGCGCTGGGAGCAAGACCGTAAGTAACTGTATTCAAATTATATGTTTTAATTTTATTTCGTGGATCTTGACGCCATAATATACGTAGAAAATTTCTTTGATCTTTAGCTATCAGAATTTGTCTATAAAATTTCTCTATATCGGCTGTCAATGCAATCGGAAACGTACGAAATCTCAATATTACTTCATAAAGATCATTTTGAACGGTGGGTCCCGTATGAAGTTGATCATTGATAGAGAGGCCGTCTGGCAATGACGCACTCCCGTCGAATACTACTCGTAATTTGGTGGTAGTGCTCGACTGTTTTACTACATAATGATGAGGAATATAGTTTATGTCGCCGTTGTTTGAATGTATGTCATTTGAAATTTCTGTCATGTGCTTTAAGTCTTCATATGTGGTCATAAACTTTGAATATTCTAACTTACATTCAGCATGTTTAGACAGTTTGTTTTCGATTGAATACAACCGTTTAAGGGCTGCATTCCTATTGTTCACGAATACTGGTTTGGATTTGAACGGCATACGAACGATATATTTGCCCTCAGGGCTGCGTACTGTCGTTCTAGAATATAAGTCTTCACAGAAGTTTTCTGCTTCTGTCATTGTCTGTGTAACTTCTGTTTTTATGTGTTCTGTTTCCCAAAATCTGGAAATATTTTGATCGAACAATTGTTGTTCACATGATAAATGGTTTATTCTGGGAGTTGTATTGAACGGCAAGGAAGTAATGATTATATAACCGAGTTTGGTTTCATGTAATTTAAGTTTTAACTTCGATTTCGTATTGATTTCGTAATTCTTGTTCAATAGCATATCCCAGAATGGTTGCGAGCCTAACAAAACGTCAATGCCACCTGGTTTATTGAAAGTTTTGTCAGCTAAAGGACAATTTCGTGGTAGTTCGTGCTTATGAATCTGTATTTTCACTGAGGGAATCTGTGATGCGATTTCCGGAACTACTAAACAGGAAACGTTGAAGTTGTAACCTCGTTTCAGAGTATCCTGTATGTTTAGTGTGGCAGTGGAAACCACGTTAGAAGTAGTCCCACAAACTCCTTTGATTGATACTGTCGTTTTTCTTGTCTTTAGTTTCAGTTTATCTTCAGTGTGTTGTGTTATTAAGGAGTGGGTCGAACCACAATCCAACAATGCCCTACATTGAATTCTTTTGTTTCCATTTGACACGTTAATAAGTGCAGTGGCTAGTGAAGCATGAGGAAGTTGGCGAGCCACTGTCGCTTTGATTAATACCTCGTCTGACGTAGTTTGTTCGCCCGATGGAGGTTGTATGTCAGCTGGAGGAGTGGGACTAGTTTCCTGTTTTTTGTGTAAGAGCGTGTTATGTTTCCTACCACATATTTTACACGAAGAAAAAGCTTTGCAATTTGATTGAATATGGTTGTCTTTAAAGCAATTGTAGCATAATTTATGATTGTATACGAAATTATACCTGTCTTGTGTATTCAATTTATTAAAAGAGGGGCAGAAGTACAAGAGGTGCGATTGGTTGCACTTTAAGCATGTAATTTTCTTGTATGTTTGCGATTGATGCACTAATGCATTAAAGTGCCGATTTAATGCACTAATGCGTTAAATTGGTATTAGCGAGTTGTTTCGTGATATGTTTGACAGGATCGCGAATGGACGCCGTAAGGGCTTGCGCTTGTTGTTCTAGAAAGTCTATCAATCCATTGTATGAAGGTAATGTCGTGGTGTGACATGTTTCTTCATACCGTTTGAGAGTAGCTGTATCGAGCTTAGAAGTAATATGGAAAACTAGTATAGTATCCCAAGAATTTACATCTATATTTAACGATCTTAACGAACGAATGCAACTTTGAGAATGATCAATTAACGCTCTAAGATCATGTGGCGACTCTTTTTGTATTTTAGGATAATCTACAAAAGATCTTATTGTAATGTGAGCCATCACTCTCGGATTGCTGTACCGTTTGGCGAGGACGTTCCACGCTATTTGATAGTTTTCATTCGTAAGTTCTAACGAGGCAATTAGATTGTGAGCCGGATGCTCTACAGAAGTTTTTAGGTACTGAAGCTTTTGTACATTTGACAATTCATCATGTTGACATATGATGGACTCAAAAAAGTTCCCGAAAAGATACCCACTTAAGAATGTCGCCGGAGAATTTGGGCAAAACCATCCTTGGACGTTGCGACGCGAAAGACCTCGCGGCGAAAAAGGCGTCGTGAGATTAATTGTGAGCAGAACGTGGCGCGAGTGTTTGTCTGGATAATCTTTTAAGAATTTCTCCAACACGACCTATTAGTTTATAGTAGTTCTTTTCAAACTCTAGTCTTTCTTTGTCATTACACGCACCCGTCGCTGCTTCTAAGGAGTCTTGGTACTTTTCGTGATCTTTGAATATATTGTCGAGCGTATTTTTGAGTTTAGTCAATGAGTCCGGCTTGTCCTCGTCCTCGCAATTGTCAATGTGCGTCCGACATCTAGTACGTTTCGATTTTGTGGTAGCGATCTGTCTCTTAAAAAGTTTCACGTCTTCTTCTGTCATATTGATAGAATGGGAAGGTACAGCGGAGGGAAGAAATATACGTAGATGTTTATCTCACCGAATGCAGAGTCGAGTTGAGTTGAGTTGTGGAGGCGGTGAAAGCTGTGAACATTCAAGTCAATTAGTATACAGTTTAAACAATAGATAAATGTGAACACAAATAAAAGTCAATGCGAATCCTGGTCACGGCACCAAAAATATATATATCTTATGTTATGAACGAATAACCAAACGTCACAATCATGAGACATATACAGGGATTGCTTGTGTGTTCCAACAAGCCTTGGGAGATTAAAAGGGTATGAAGATTCTTTGTTAGGAATCGCTTTGACTTCAAGAGAATTCACATTTATTACACTTTCAAAAATACATATATTTCTTACAATCTACAAACACTGAATTACACAATATTATGAAAAATAGCAACAATGAAATTATCTGTTGTGAGCAGATAATACTCTGTGAAATATAAGATCAACAGAGTTATGTAAATATATACGAAATAGAATAACTTCCTTGTTGAAGCTCCCGTTCCGCTTTGCTTTTATACAGAATTACTAAATGTTATATATACAAAATTGAAGTATGACTGTTGAGTCTATACAAAAAAAACCCTTCCATCCTTGAGTTTTCAAGGAAGTGCCCCCCAATAATCAACTAAATGATTAATTACAAGTTTACCTGCTGGCATATGAAACGGTTACAAAGTAACCAAAAATAGTGCAGGATTTTTACATAGTATCAAGAAATACATTCTTGATGGTATCCTCGAACATGAGGAAATAATTTATTACAAATTGAATAAGACTCGAGGGTCTCCAAGACAAAAGGCCTCTTTAACACGAGGAAAATACTTAGTGACGGTCCTTTGATGCCGTCGTCCTAGCTGATTACGGCTGCTCGTGGCCGAGTATACAGCAAGGTTGATGGTTGAGGCTTTCAGCCGCTTCAGTGGTGGTCGCTCGTTCGGACTCGCTACTGAAACTCAAAATTGTATATGAGCACATGTGCTCGAAGTGCTGGAGTTCCGCGTATTTGTCATTGATACGAGGTAACAACACGACACTGGAATGATTCCGTTTACACGGTAATCATGTCCCAAAAAGTTTGTATGCACTAACGGCATAACAACACAACACTGTAGTCGATAACATTCATCCCCACGATAGGGAGTCCCAACGGCCTACGTAGTAGCGCGCATTACGACGTTCAGCTTCTGATCGAGGCAGAATGAATGCATCAGACGTTGACGCCACGGCTAATCTTATAGCAATGGGTAAAGAGTGCTGGTAGACAGCAGTTTATATAGAGTGAGCACGGAACTTGTACAAAGGAACGTGTTCAGAAACGATGCTCAAAGAACTTAGATAACAATTCATGGAACCTATACAAGGGTTCGTTCATGAATCTGATTCCATGGAATCTACATCGTACTTGATTAGTATCGATAGTAGTACATGGTTCGAGTACATATATTGAATATCGATTAATATCGATATAATTTGCGCTCGATTTAGCGCTTGATTCAAAACAATAATAATTACAGACATCGTATATATGTAAATAAATCAGCATAATTATAAAAAATAGATTATTATTTACAAATTAAATAGTTAACAATAAAAATATAAAAACAATTCTTTACAAACGTTTGGTTTGTAACATAGTTCTCAATACTTTTAACACGTCTATAAAACCTTAAATGTCATGCAGTATACTTTGCTTAACATCCCAATACGATTCTTCTGCAGTTCACCGCCATTAGTCGTACAATACCTTTGTAGACAAACATTCAAGGTGGCTTTGACAAGTTTGCATTGCACATCCACAAGCTAATATTCATGTGATTTACGTAATATTAAATTACTGAAAAATGTACTTCCCCAGCTACAAGATGAACCAAGTTTCATGCTTGTACAAGTACAAGGTACTTAATATTTATGATTACTAGATCAGTCAGTTACACGAAGGGGCTTATATAAGATTAGATTCGCCTTGCTCGCTGGGGTGTGATACCCCCAGACCCCCAAATAGCGGGCTGCGCCCGTGCTAAGGCATCTAGAGGAAAAAACCTTATTGCTAAATTTAAATGATTTACCGCGAAGTCCATCGAACACGTAGTGCATCCGGTGACACTTTATCTAAAAGCTGAAATAATGTATTTCCGGGAATAAAATAATGGGAATAAAAATTTACAGCAAAATATCTGATTTATTGTATGTATTTACTATCATGAATTATTTTCAATTATGAATATGAATTCCGCAGATGTTTGTCGTAAATATTCTAAATAATATTTCTCTAAATTTTTGGTTGTTGCATACCTACGTTACCAATGTATATATTAAAATAAATTATGCCAACAACTTGAGTATTGCCACTGCACTTCGTAACATTATGTAATTTATTATCAATTTATCAAACACACTTTGCACTTTCTTGTATTTATCGCACGCACCTTCATTTCGCGAGGCTGGAAACCAATGATCTTTAAGGAAATATTATTATGATATTTCAAGTCATGTTCTACATTCATTATCTATTTATTAGTAATTAAATTTTAAAAAAACTTAAACACACGTACGGAATGAAAGAATAAATCGATACAAATTTTCGATAAGCACACATATTTTATTGAATATTGATATATTATGGTTTGACTGGTAATGCTCATTGTATTGTATTCTAGGAGTAAACAAATGGGCCTCCTGCATACTGAAGTTACAAGGAGTAAAACAACTAACTTATAATGATACAAATATAATCAGATGAAAGATAAAATTTCTTTTTCAAGAGAAGCGTTGAAACACAAATTACAATTTTGTATCATAAAGAGCCTTAAAAATTACACAACAGCAGTTTTCCAAAATAAGTCATTTCACATAAAAATGCAAAATTAAAATTAAGTATATCACACAGAAATTGTAGAAGAATAACACCCTGCTGTGTTCCTTAAAATCTGTCAATCTCTACGAAAATAATTCAGCCAAAATTACCTAACCGAATAATGCAGTTGGGAAGTTGTGTTTATGAAATAAGCCAATGAATTTCCTGGATTCAAAACCGACTTTGCAATAATCCAACTCTGTGAAATTCCGACTCTGCGATAATCCGACTCTGCGACTATCCGACTCTGCGATTATCCGACTATCCGACTCTGCGATAATCCAACTCTGCGACAATCCGATTCTGCGATAATCCGATTCTCCGATAATCCGCATTCGAGGTATTCGCCTACGGGGTAATCCGGCTTCGGGATAATCCGGCTTCGGGGTAATCCGAATCTGGGTTAATTCGACTATTGGGAAAACCGGCACTGGGATAATCATCCCATATATGCGTTTTTCCCAAATCCCACATATGCGTTTTCCCTTATATGCGTTTTTCCCATACATGTGATTGCCCCATATTTGCATTAATCCGACTCTGAGATAATCCAACACTGGGATAATCCGACTCTGCGGTAGTCCGATTCTGCGATAATCCGCCTTCGAGGTATTCGCCTACGGGGTAATCCGGCTTCGGGGTAATCTGACTCTGGGTTAATTCGACTCTTGGGTTAACCGGGACTGGGATAATCATCCCATATATGCGTTTTTCCTCATTTCCATGTACGCGTTTTTCCCTTATTCGCGTTTGTCCCATATATGGGTTTTTCGCATAACCTATATATGCGTTTTCCCCATATATGCGTTTTTCGCATATCCCATATATGCATTTTTCGCATATATGCGTTTTTCTCATTTATGCGCTTTTCGCGTATATGCATTTATCCGACACTGCGATAATTACTCCGATAATCCGACACTGCGATAATACGAATCTGCGGTAATCCGACGGCGAAGTTCCGATTCTGCATTTTTCACATATGTGCGTTTTCCCCATATATGCGTTTTTCCTCATTTCCATGTACGCGTTTTTCCCTTATATGCGTTTATCCCATATATGCGTTTTTCGCATATCCCATATATGCGTTTTTCCAATATCCCATATATGCGTTTTTCCAATATCCCATATATGCGTTTTTCCCATGTATACGTTTTTCGCATATGTGTGACACTTCGATAATCCGATGTTGGGAAAATCCGACTCTGGGATAATCCGACTCTGCGGTAATTCGACTCTGCCATTATCCGACACTGCGAAAATCCAACCCTGCGTTTTTCGCAAATTCCATATAAGCGTTTTTCCCATATAAGCGTTTTTCCCATATATGTCTTTCCTATATATGCGTTCTTCCCATATCCCATATATGCGTTTTTACATATCCTAATTTGGCGTTTTTCCCATATATGGGTTTTTCGCATATCCCAAATATGCGTTTTTCGCATATCCCATATGTGCGTTTTTTGCATATCGTTTTTCGCATATGCTAATTATGCGCTTTTCCCATATATGCGTTTTTCGCATATCCTACATAAGCGTTTTCCCCATATATGCGTTTTGATAATCCGACACTTTGATATTCCGTCACTTCCATAATCCAACACTTCGATAATTTGACACTGCGATATTCGGACACTTCGATAATCTGACTCTGCGATAATCCAACTGCGTTTTTCGCAAATAAACCTTTTTCGCATATATGCGTTTTTCCCATATATGCATTTTTCGCATATCCCATATATGTATTTTTTTAATGTATGCGCTTTTCGTATGCTGCATATATGCGTTGTTCCCATATCGCATATATGCGTTTTTCCCGTATGTGCGATTTTCCCATATATGCGTTTTTCTTATCTCATATATGCGGTTTCCCCATATATGCGTGTGCCCCATATTTGCATTAATCCGAAATATAAAATTAATCTAGCACTCTTTTACTTCATGGGAAGTAAAAGTGCGGGATGGACCAGTTGGCAGATGTTGGGATGAACCAGGTCCAGGATGAACCGGTCGGCAGGAGATGTCGGGATGAACCAGGACCAGTGGAACAGAAGAGATGGGAGCGCCTTGCAGGATGTGGGCCACCTCTAGGTTCATCTCATCAGTCATCATAGCGGCAATGTTGTGAAAAGAAATCGGTATTAGTAACATGTTCATGTAGGGTTTGCCGCACAAGGATGTTTGAGAGGTTCAAGGAAGTGTGTTTAATATGTTTAATTTCCAGAGAGTAATTAATTAAAATAAATATGTTTAATCTCCAGAGAGTAAACTTGTTGTAACTCAAAATTCACTATCCCAATCGTGATAGTCATTCAGGTAAACTGCATGATTTCTCAGTTCATGGTTTTGTTCATTTCTGTTAATACAGCCATATTTTTCTGTGACATGAAAAAAATTTCCATCTTGGATATTGGACATGTTTCATAGCATGAGGTTTTTATGTTTGTAGTAACTCAAAAGTTCACTATTCCACCATGATAGTCATTCAGTATTAATCAAGTGTATGATGTCTCATTACTTGGATTAGTTAGTTTGTCCGTTAGTACATTCATATCTGCCTTGTGATATAAAATATTTTCCATTTTGAATATTTAAAAAAATGGGTTTTTGGAATTTGCGCTTGCGTTGCAGAATATTCGAAAATATACAAGATACTGGCTACCGTTTACTCATTGTGGCTGATTGACCTAGTAGCGTATGGTCTGGTCACCTTTTGCAGAAGGAAAAGAATCATAATTATTTACATTGATAGTTTTAACGGTTGTAAATATTGATAGATTCTTGAAGCGATCTCTTCGTGTGGAGAGTAGTAGCATTATTGTAGTTGTGTTTGCCGCGCGTTGCGGCGCTCAGTAGTAGTAAAAATCGGGGCTCTCGTTGAACTTGATTCTTCTTCCTGAGCGTGTGTGAGTTCTTGGTGGAAGGTTTGTTGAAGTTTCTTCTGTTGGCTCACGTACGCGTACGTGTGTTTGTACGATGTCTGTGTCTGTTGGGTCAGCTGTAAGGGAAGCTGGTTTGACCCTGTCCAGACTAACGCGTACGTTCTTGTTGTTCACAAGGATGTTAATAGTTTTGTTGTCCTCTGCTCTGGACAGCACTTCGTCCGGTCCATTGTAAGGAGGAACAAGTGCCTTTCTGAATGGCGGGCTTCTTAAGAAGACATGGGTTGCGTTTTGTAAATCTTTGTGTACGAAAGATTGTTTTGTTTGGCATCTAGGTATGACAGGTTTCAAACATTGCAGTTGATGCACCAGATTTTTAACGTAGTTTGTTGTTGGTTGTGGTTCGTTTTTGTTGTACTCTCGGAATAAGTCGCTGGGGAGTGTGAGCGTCTTGCCGAATACGAGTTCGGCGGTGGAAGCATTCAAATCTTCTCTGTGCGAGGTTGTGAATCCCAGCATGATCATTGGTAGTGCCTTGGTCCATGATGTGTCGTGCGACCTAAGTGCAGCCTTGAGTTGTCTGTGTAAGCGTTCAATCATCCCGTTCGCTTGGGGATGATACCCGTATGTGCTGAGGCGTTTGTTTCCGAGTCTTGCGTTAGTTCGGTGAACAACTGGCTTTCGAACTGTCACCCTTGGTCTGTTATTATTTTGTTCGGTACGCCATATCGCGTAATCCACCCGTTCAGGAGTGCGTCGGCGACTAGTTTGGCGGTTATTTCCGGGACAGGGATTAGTTCAGCCCAACGCGTGAAACGGTCAATGATGGTTACGGCGAATTTGTATCCTTCTGAGGAAGGAAGTGGTCCAACGATATCCATATGGATTACATTGAAGCGTTCTTCAGGAGGGTTAAAAGTAGCTAATGGTGCGACGGTGTGGCGGAGTATTTTGTTTTTTTTTGGCATGTCATGCAGGTGCTTGCCCAAATTTTGACGTCTTGATTAGTTCCGGGCCAAAAATATTTATCTTTAATGAGTCGTAATGTTTTACGTCCGGGGTGCGATAAATTATGAATTTCGTTAAATATTTTACGCCTGAGTTTTTGTGGTATTAGCGGTCGTGCGGTTTTTGAGTTGCTACTTCTTGAATTTCCGGGTCTTCCAATTGAAGTTCGGCAAATTCACTAGTGTTATTTAATAGTGAAACGGTTTCCACTCTCGACATGGCGTCGGCTACGATGTTGTCCGCTCCTTTAATGTGTCGTATGTCTGTCGAAAATTGTGCAATAAATTGCAGTTGGTTGAGTTGCTGGTGTGGCAACTTTTCTCGTTTCTGTCGTAGTGTGTATTTCAGTGGTTTGTGGTCAGTGAAGATAGTTATATGGAATCCTTCGAACCACTGTCTGAAGTGTTGAATGCTTTCGTAAATTGCCAGGAGTTCGCGGTAGTACGCAGGCATTTGACTTTGCTTACTGTTAAGCTTCTTGCTGAAGAATGATAGCGGCTGCCATTCCTGGTTCATCTGCTGCTGCAGGCAGGATCCCACGTGGGTGGCTGACGCGTCTGTGAATAGCGCCAGCGGTGCGTCACTGCGTGGATGTATCAACGTCTCTGCGTTAGTGAGGCTTTCCTTGCAGCAGTTGAACGCTGCTCTCAGGTCGTCGTTCCACGGGAACGGTTAGTTCCTGTCTTTCTTCCCCCCTGAGATGGCGTTGACGAGGGCGGCTTGGGGCACTGCAGCATTTGGGATGAACCTTTTGTACAAATTTAAAATGCCGAGGAAGCGTCACATACTTCTTATAGTTGTCATGCGAGGATCTTGAGGAGCTACGGGCGGGGGTCTGGGTTTTTGAGGAGCGAAAGTTGGTACGGCTTCTCGAGCTGCGGCGACGGTGTCTGTCGCGAAGAGTGCACTTGTAATTCTGTCAGCGAGTTCTGCTCTCTCGGTTATGTCTGTCGCGCACACCCCGGCTAAAATTCCTTGAATCTGCACTGGGAGTGCCCTCATCCAAATTTCTGATATAAACGAATTATCTTGGTCCTCGGGACCAGCGAGATTTTTGAGTTGACAAAGGAATTGTGATGGTGTGCGGTCACCAATGGCTTCCGCCGACAAAATTTTGTCGATTCGAACTTTTTGGGAGTTGGTATATTGGCTGATGAGAAATGATTTTAAGTTCTCGTACCCTGTGCTGTCATGGGGTATCAATAGTGTGCAGTCAATATCCCGAATTATGGAATCATTTAAGTGACTGATTACAAAACTGTGTTTTTGATAAGGGGAGATGATTCCCCTCGAGGCCAGTTGCCCCTCTACGTAACTAAATCAATGCTGTGGTCTATCTTTCCAAAAGTTTGGGCAATGGATTGACATCGCGGTGGGGTCGTGGGTAGAAATTGTAGGGATTTGTGCGCCTTCGTCAGGCATTGCAAATATAAAGAGAAAAACAAATTGAAAAACAAATAATTAGTGATTGCCAGGAACCTAACGAAAACAAGGGGGGAAAACGTAAGTTAGTGGCTCAAAATATGCCGCGAGCTAAACTGAAAAACTGAAAAAATTAAAGTAACATAAACAAATTAGTAACACTGTACAACTAACTTAAAATTACTCTAACGTGCTAAGAAATATGCTAAGAAATACTAATGGAAATAACGCGCGTTTTAACGCGAAAACCAAAATTGAAATCAGAAGGATTTTGCGTGGTCAAAGGGGTCGGAGGTCACCAGATTATATATATATTTATGTTAGTCCCGGAAATTACTTCGCAAATCTCAGTACCGAAATTTGCTTCGTAATAGCGTCTCCCTTTCCAAAATAAATATACATATTTTCAACAGTAAACTGAATTGGTTTATTTCCGTAATGTGACATAGGTCAAGAGAAATAGTAACAGTATGCCCAATGACAGCAGGGGCACGCAAATTGCAAAAGTCCGTTGTCTTTTGGAGAGAAAATATTGACGCGCCACTTGCTACTTCCCTGAGTGTCCGCAAGATGGTACCACTGTTGAGCGCTTCCCGACGGCGTCCGCAAGAATTTAAGGATCGGTAGTTCGTATAGCGCCACTTCTCGGCATTAGCGTGAACTACGTAGCACTCGGTTGTACAGCGTCACCTCTAAACGTGAGCGTGAACTTCTGATTGAACTTCTGAAGAAGAGGTTCTCGAGAAGCTCCGTCCAGGTCAAGAGCTAAACCAGAACTGAATGTTTGGTGGTCGCTATGTCGCTTATCTAACCTCGGGGTAGGTGCTCCTCTATTAAACATCAACGATGCGTTGGTGACGTAACATAACTGTTACGTTCATCTATCTGGTCTTTCTCGAATCTTCTTAATAAACATACTACGCAAGCTTGATCCATGTGCTTCTCGTGGAGTCACGGAATCTCCTAATGTTTATCAACAACGTGACGAATGTGGAGACTCTCTTGCGGATGGCGTTGGTTTATCTGGCTTTGGAAGTAGAGCGTCTGTGTTGCTCGTCTTGACGACTGCGTAAACATCATGGCGTGAAGTATTTCTTCACAACATGCATTTGAATTTGCTAATGCATGAGGGGTTTTAGTGTATATGTAGAAGGTACGTCTACAGGCATATTTGCTAAGTAAATAAAATACAAATAGGTACCTTGGCCAAACAAACATTCACAAAAACGCATACGACACATTAATGAATAAATGTTATTACGACGAATGAAACTTGACTACGATTACGTTTGGGATCTAGTCATTGATGCCATTTCAAAATAGTTTTCAAAGATACGATTTTTGTCACTTAATTTTTGCACAAAGACTCAAAACAATTAAACGCATATAGTTCTCAATATTTTAACACGTCTATAAAACCTTAAATATCTTGAAGTATACTTTGCTTAACATCCCAATACGATTCTTCTGCAGTTTGCTGCCATTAGTCGTACAAGACTTTTGTAAACAAACATTCAAGGTGGCTTTGACAAGTTTGCATTGCACATCCACAAGCTAATATTCATGTGATTTACGTAATATTAAATCACCGTAAAATGTACTTTTAAATTAATATTGTCAAATTTTAGGAATTTAAACACTCATTGTCATTCTCCAGCTACAAGATAAACTAAGTTTCATGCTTGTACTTTATTTTTTAAGAATGTAAACAAACTTTTGAAAAGAATCAATGAATCGATTCTATTTATAAATGAAATGTAAATATGGTCCATTGTTGGACGTATTGTAGGAGATTCCAAAATTATTAGTTAAAGTATTAGTTAAAATTAAATTATAAATTAAATGATTAATTAAAATTAGTAGTTAAAAATATTAGTAAAATAATAAATACGCATCAGATTGATCATGAAACACAGTTTTGAAATATAATATATTAAGACGACCCAGATACGAAAAACGTGACTGAGAGAGCAACAAGCACCCAATATAATTTTGTTGGGATAACTTCCTCCCCATATTGTTCAAGCCGCCAATACCTACAATTAACCTACAGAAGCGTCGGGGTAAAGTAGGGGGTACTGGAACGGCTCCATGAGAGAACTGAAGAGATCCATAAATGTTGGTCGCTCACGGCCCATCTTCCATATACTAAGTCGCCTGGCGTCACCCACAGTGTCTTCAGTGCTCAGAATAGCATGTACTTCTACACCCCTTTGACGATCACCAAGCACTGGACCATGAGTGGCTCGAATTCGAGATGAGCTTGAACAGATGGTTCGTTGCTTAAACTGTGCCACGAACGGATTACACTGTGTCAAAACGTTTTTGATACAGTCTGTAAGCTCCGGGTTCAGAGATCTTCCTTCAGCCAAGTTTCTTCTTTCCTCTCCATCATCGATGTAAAGACGGCAGCGATGGACAAATTGAATGTGTCCGGTCTTGGCTACAAATCTTTGACCCGGAGCATCGAGATTGTACACTTGGTGGTACATTCTACCTTCAATCTTGAAGAGGGAGAGTCCACTGGGGTGGCGGTTCTCCCCTGACAGCTCAAGAGCACAGAAAGCGAAAAGGTCGTTGTACGCTCTAGCCCTATCGAGAAACAACCGGTTAGAATAAAATGGAGCTTCCAAAGGAGGCAAATGATGAACGTTATATGCTCCTTCTCCACAGAACCATTTCTTTCTTTCATTTTCTTCCTCGAACAGACGAGCTCCGCAGTGAAGGCACTTATAAGTACTCTCACCCCAGAGAGTCAATTTTTCCAACTTGTAGAGAAGAATACTGTTAAGAATGTCCCCGCACCAATATCCCACTGGCCAAAATTCGGAAATCTGGCGCGCAAGGGCTAGGGGAACGTGTCTCATGTGGCTGAGTGTTGGGTTGTTTACCCTAAAACTGCGGACTCTTTCCCTTAATGTCTCGGGATGATTCTGCGTATAACGCCTAACTGCATTTCTGTGCACCTCGGGGTATTGCTCTGTATAACGTGCAACTGCCTCTCTGTGCACCTCGGGATGTTGCTCTATGTATCGAGCATCTGCCTCTGTTCACCTCTGGGTGTCGTTGATTGTATCGTGCAATGGCATCCTTTTGAGTTTGGGTTTTTTTTTTGTCTATGTTTAGCTTGTGCGATACGGACTTGTTCCTCCCGCGTTGTAGTGGTGGTCTTAGGGCGTCCCATTTTACGTTTCTTTGGCCTTCCTGGGTCTCTCTCCGCGTCAGATGTGGACGATGCTTTTGGTTTCGTTCCGATTCCGCTCGGTCCTAATGTAAGAAGATTAAATGTATTCGTATTTACAATGTCTTTAATTTTTTTTAACTATTTAGACAAAATATATATTGAAAATTTTTGTGCATCTATCTTCACACAGTAGAAATTTGAACACAATTCTCTTCCATAAATATGACAAAACACGAAAGCATACCATGCACTACAACAGGTTTTTTTAATGTGACCAGTTTTTTATTTCTCTTCCTGATATATATTTTGACTTCAGAATACTGCACATTCAACATTATTGTGATGAG
Source organism: Laupala kohalensis (assembly GCA_002313205.1). Classification (NCBI taxonomy): domain Eukaryota; kingdom Metazoa; phylum Arthropoda; class Insecta; order Orthoptera; family Trigonidiidae; genus Laupala; species Laupala kohalensis. Next base: position 43,674 of record NNCF01127770.1, on the reverse strand, counting down.
GGCAAATTTTTATTCTCATCTCTCTAAATTGTCCCTAAATATCTATCAGTGTTGAATTCATATGTAACATAATGTTTATGTTCAATCGTATTTCATTCTGCACTAATTAAGCTGATGTAGGTATAGAAACATTAAAGAGAATGAACGCCAATAGCAGTTTCCCAAAATGAGTCATTCCTAGTTTCAATAAAACTTTAAATGAAGTATATCACACAGATTTAGCAGAAGAATCAATATCTGCTGTATACCTTAAATTCTGTGGTTCTCAAGGAAAATAATTCAGCAAAAATTATTTTACCAAAAAATGGTGTTGGAAAGTTTGAGTTTATGAAATTAGAAAATTCATTTCTAGGTTTCAATGCATATTTGTTGTAAATATATTATTAGTTTTATATACAATTCTATAAAAGTTATTTACAGTTCTTTTTCACAATTAACAAATATCTATCATGCAATAATATTTCATAATGTAACATCTCCCCCAACTAGTGTCATGAGTTTAATGTCATGATAGTTGGGAACTCTTTTTTCATTTATTAATGAATAATAATTATATATGTTCAATGTCGTAGTAGTAAAATTTTTATTAGGCAACCTCTAAATATTTTAATCAGATCTCTAATAATATTGTGCCTTTATAAATGGGATCCACATTTGTCTCCATTCTTAACTCCTTAAAACCAATTTTATACTGATAATAAGTCATCAATTTAAAAACTTACTATAGAAAACAAATTTGATTATGGTGTTAGATTGTATTATTAAAACATTTATGTTAGTTTGAGATTGAGAAATATATTTTCAGCATTTATATAAAATTTAAATTATGTTATATTCTTCAAAAACAACAAGCCCATACCATAATAGATGTCATGTCTCATATATTCATTATATTTCCAGGAAAGTCAAAACTTGATTTAATAGCTCATTAATTATGGATTAATGTTACAGATAAGGATTTGTTTGTTGTTTTTTTGCGCAAATTAAAACTTACAATAATGATATGAAACTGAGTAAGGAGCGACCTTATTTTAACTAATGCAACCGTTATAATATCAGTATCCAGCCATAATAGTGTATCTCTGACATAACTGATGTACAAGCAAATATACTGAATCACACTCGGGTGTATATTATGAAAGGTTATCGATTGTTACAAACCAAACGTTTGTAAAGGGTTTATTATTTATTAGTATTGTTTATTTATTATTATAAATTATATTTATTGTTATAAACATTTGTATTGTGTATAATCATGTAGCGTCTTTACAGACATTTATTCAAAATAGGCGCTCTTTGAGCTATAAGCTCCATGATGATGTAATCGATACTCAACTTCGATACAATCGATAGACTCGAAAGTATCTATACTGAACGCACTCACTGTGCAGATAATCATGAACGTACCCATTATGTACGCTCCATGAATTACCATTCATGAACATACCCTACGTGTATGTTCTGTGAAACAGCTATAAATACAGCCGTATTCAACCACTCGATATCCATTTCATCGTCGTGCGTCCCACTCGAGGGACTTGTGTTGTCGTGGTTTTTCTATGTATTTGTTGTTATAAACAAGGATTTTTTGGACCATGATTTCCATAATGAAATCATACAACTGTTGTGTTAATGTGCCCTACAGTGCAGCGTACGCAGTTAAGCAACTACGAGCATAAATGCTCATAACACGTTTTAAGTTTCAGCAGAATGTTCAACAAACAGCACTGCTAACCTGGTGCGACCTCATCTGCCAGCCGGAACATCGAGTCGACCAGCCAAACTACTCAACCATTTCGCAGAGGACCAGGTCGAAGCAACCTTGGCAGCGAAAGGAAGACTTCTTCAATAAGTATACTCTCTCGTATTAACGAGATTCTCGCATCAGAATCGCAAGATCTGATGCAAGTATATTATTCCTCGAAAGTGGGGACCACATCGGGAAATTTTCCCGATGGATTTAAAATCCTGCATCCATTTAAGGTTCTATGCTAACCAATTATATTATGTTCAAGCAGGTACTTTGTAAATTATCAATTCGTTGATATCTGGGGGGTTTTCTTGAAAACTCAAGAACGGTGGGGCTTTTTTTATGTGGAGATTGAAAGATCACACTTCATATTTGTTAATGTCACACTAAGTAATTCTGTATTAATGGGGAAATGGGATATAAGGGGATTATCATATGAACAAAGGTTTGTATATATTTATGTTGCGTAGGGTGAAGGGCTGGTTGCATTCACAACAAAACCTTCTCTTTCACAAGATAAATAAAATAGTTTCCAATTTGGTCTTCTAGATAGAACGATTTATTACAGTAGACCTGTCTTGGACAAACAATAAAAGGAAGATTTATGACACCGTATGACGTACGGTCGACCTGGTATGCCGCTTGGACTTTCTCTCTCACTTATGTTCTGAGGAGCGACGTCAGCAGCGACAGTCCGCGTTATTCGGCCCTCCGGGAAATGCAGCGTCGGCGATGGCGATCGGTTAGGCTCTGCGTCCTTCTGCGTGGAAGCGCTTCCCGCGGGGAACCTGGTCGTGGTGTCTCGTGCAAATCTTCGAATCCAGTGGCCGCGCCGTTCCGGGGGTGAAGTTCCTCGGTGTTCGGCGTCGGGGCTTGGAGATCGCTGGTTGGAGCTCGGAGATGCGCTGTAGGTAATATCTCCGGATTCCGATATATTTTCTTCAGGATTATTCGTATATGCGTCCCGTGTCGTGGAAGTGCATATTATTGAATGTAGTGGCCAGTATGTGGCTTGGAATTCGGCTTAGGATTCCGAATAGCGAAGTCTGACTTTGAATATCTCGGAGCAGAATATTACGTGTGCTCGGCGAGACGAAGTAGTCGGATATGTTATTTTGTTGCTAAGTGCTTGGGTTCTAAAAGGGAGACATCTGACCATCTAGGTCATATCAGACTCGGTTGGCCCTGAAGGGAGTAGTTTTGAGGGTGCCGTTATAACGTTATTTATTAGTGGCTCCTGTGTATTTTTATTCACGATACTTTTCATAGTGCTTGATTGTGGACTTTGCATATAACGGCACTTTGGAGATTTTCCGGCCATGTCTGGCTCGGGGTTCTTGTGTACAAGGAGGCCATGCCGTGGGAGTTCGATAAATAAACAAACATGGCGAGAGTTTCTGACCTGTGTTGAATACGCAGAAGTCGTTGGTATCAACTTGTATCGACAGTAACGTGCATTTGTGATGCGTAGGAAGCTGTATTCGTAGGAACGGTATGGAAACTGTGTTCCTGTATCATCAACTACTTTAGTGCGTGCGAGCTGGTTGATGGGGCATGAGCATTTATCTGGGGTGAGGAAGATGTGCATATATAGCATTGTAGGAAGGACACATTTCTTTCTACATATACAATCATTTAAAACTCTGTTGAAATTTGTTCTTCACAGAGAGTTGGTCGCCCACAACGACCAACATCAATTTTGTTATTTTTCATGTCAAATTTGTCATGCAGCATTTGTAGATATAAGGAAATGTATATGTAAATATTGTTATATAATAAATGTGAATTTGTTTGATCCGAAGCGTGTCTGCAAAAGAATCCTATCATACTTAATCTCCCTTGCTTGTTGAAACACACAAGTCCCCCCTATATATTATTTATGTGTTACGACGAATGGTTATTCGTTCGTAACATCGATGATAGTGGAAGAAAGTAGAATCAGTTCCCTTGAATTCATGGATAATTAATACATAATTAAAATCTTTCTGTACTGTAAAACAATGTAAGAATTTTGTCCAAATAATCCTCAATGTTAAAACAGTTATTACATCATTACTTGCATCATCTCACACAATAAACAAGTTAAGGGTTTGTTTTATTTTAATATAAATCTCCTCCATAATTAATTTCATATTCCCATTTCATTACTCAGTCTGTTCATGAATAAAAAGTATACTCTTCATAAACATTTATATTTTCCAGCTATGATTTTGCTAACTTAGAGATGAAGAATTTTTGAAATGCCAAAAGCAGTTTTAAAGTATGAAAATAACACAATAACCTCAATTTGGACTATATACAGACCGTATAATTTTAATGTCAATAAGTTTGATGAAGAATTAATTATTTTATTAAACAGGGATAAATAAAAATGTATTAATTTTAGGAGATGTAAGTATAGATATAGGAACTGTCTTAAAAACAAACACAAGGTGTAATTATTTTAACATAATGATTGAACATGATCTACGTTAATGTTTGACAGGGAATATAAGACAAGAAAATGAATAATAACCCAAATGTGTGTGNATATATATATATATATATATATATATATATATATATATATATATATATATATATATATATATATATATACCATATTTGCATAAAAGAACTATCAAAACATTATGCTTTTATACATATTGATCCAATCAGATCATTATGCATTAGGAATTTCAATAAATTAGTCAAATATTATCTTAGAGCATAAAGATAAAACTGATGAACAAAGTAATTTCCGAAAAAAATAACCATTTTTAGAGAGTAAAGTTTCTTATTAAAATATTATTCAACTATCTCACGATGAATGAAACTTTCAAACTCCCGCGCTTACTATTGTCATGAAATATAACAAATTGCGTGTAAAGCGTTATATGCATTATGGTATGGAATTAAATATTAAGCAGATGCAACATTACCATCAGAAATAAATTTACTTTTAATTAAGCAAATAATAGGATTTTTTAAGACAAATCATGAAAGACAATTATATATTAAATCATTAATACATCCACAATAAAATGGTAATGATTTTAAAGAATCGCAAAAATAATGTACAAAATACACTTTACTTCTTATTTGGAACAAAGTTATGTAGACCAAATTGAATAAAATGTTAACACTTCACATCAGCATCGACCCTTGAACCTTCCGCTCTCGTGGTTCTCGACTTAACTCCTAAATTACCCAGGAACTCATAACGAGCTACAGTTAATAGCTTATGAAACATCATAGATATTATTGCTATTGGCATCAATTACTAAATCTTAATAGTATTTTTTGATTTTATGCTGACATTCAGGCATGCATTTATTTATAAGGACCAATTTAACATTATTGTCTTATCCAAACGTTTTCCTTCGTATATCCTTCCGCGAGTGCTGCTACCTGCACAATCGCCACCATCTTCACACTTAAATAGATTTTCATAAAACGGAATCGCCGGGACTAACAAACCTAACATACCCGACTGTGCCCGAACAACTATTTATAATTGTTATAATTAATTATTTTATCATTGTGATATATTTATCATACCCTAACATACTAATATAAACAGTGGCGGAGAGAAGAAAATAGTGCGGAAGAATATTTCTTTATAACTACCGTAAATATGAAGAGCCAAGAATACGACTTATATTTTTGGATCCGCAATAATATTTGTAGTAATAGGGGATCTATGTTTGTTTTTTTCGAAATCTTATAGGACCATTCTTATATTTGGCCATTTATACGTAATTACTGCGGGCGCCCTTGTCTGGGTCCTGCAGAAGTTGAGAAAAGTTTCAGAAAATGTGAAGTACGAAAATTGAACTATTGGCAATGTATTGAGTTGATCATACCACAAAGGTGAGAGAGTGGTTCACCGTGAGGTGCTCGTACCCCGATGCCCCCCCGGCGTCGTACGCGCGCTAGCAATAAGAGATTATGGTTGTGCCTGTTAGCAAAGACGAGGAGGAAATAATAGGTGCAAGGCGCTTTCTGTAAAAGAATGAAAAAGTACGTTTCTCTTCATACATACCTGGCACTCCTGAATGAGCGGTACTAGAGTTTCGCGGTCCCTCTTTTCCACCGGAAACAAACATACCTGCCCACTACCCTGCTCGTACAACCCGAAAACCCATTGGCCCTCGACTTTATGTCCCCGGTGGTACTTACGTCGACCGAATTTCGATTCGTCGATCTCAACTACCTTACCGGGTCCCCCTAAGGGTTTTCTGTTCACCACCATTGCGTCGTAGACCACCTGTCGACAAAAGCTGGCCCAATTAACCGCGGAGGGTATTGTGAAGCCTATTAATTTCGTAATCGAGGTCAGGGGAGTTCGGGCGACCCACTGGGCAACGAACAGGAGAATGTCCACCAGCGAAAATTTGGAAACCGCGAAAAACGTTCCCGTGCGGTACGACACCCTGGTCCCACAAACTTTCTTCCTCTTTGTTTTGGGCACCGGGACACTCAACGTGCACCTCCACGCATACCCACCGGCCCTGTTAAATACCAAATCATTAGAATAAAACATTACTCACCTCAAAAGACCCGTATTTAAAATTACGACTCCCACTAATAAATTACCTTCAGGAGTCCTCATACAGTTCAAATTGATTCCCGCACTTTGGGCACAAGTAAGTGCCCTCCGCGGGAATCAACCCTAGACGTACAAGTGCGTCATGGAGAGCTGCCTTATTGTCCTCCAATTTCACTATGTCACGTATCTTGTACGTCTCCTAGCAAAATGTTGGCGATGTTTTCCGATGAGAAATAAAATAATTCGCTGCATGCACGTATCACACGATGTAGAAACAATGAAAATAACTTACCATGACGGCAGCGGGAAGGGACTCAGCAAATTAACAAATTTAATCTTAAATACTTAACAAATTTTTAAACTTTACACAATGAAATACTCAACACAATAAACACGAACACAAAGTAACAATAAAAACACGACGAAATAACAACGAAAACCACTACAAAAACAACAACAAAATTCAAGAGCCGCACAGTACACCCTCTGATCATAGACTCGCAAGCACGTGTGAGAAAATAATCTTGCTATCAGCACTGTTGGATCCCGAGCAATTTGATACGTTGCCTCTTTCGCGCGTAAAGCTTCCCACATTAAAGTGAAATTACCTTTTCATGATTGATAACCAATATCAATATACATTTTAATCATGGAAAGCTTACGTATCAAATAATGTTATGTAAACTATTCATGAAAGTAAAGTCCGAAGTAAATAGTAATAAATTTTTAAGTTACCGCGTTTTTCTCCTATTGACATATATTCATTGTAATTTTTATTCATGTACAAACATTTTCTGTCAAGGAATCTAACTTACTAACGATTGAATTAATTTAGAAATAATACTCATTTGCAATATATTCACCGCAGAGATTATTCAGTTAATATATTTCGTTTTCCGTAATGCCGCAGTATCCGCGTTTTCCCTCGTTTTTCATTTCGTCTTGTTGAGTTGTGAGTGACAAATATAAAAACAGATCTATGAATAAAGGGTGTAAAGAAAAAAGGGTTGTCTTTTTTATTACATTTAATGTCATTTACATTAATATTATTACATTTAGTATGACTCTTATTTACATTAAATATTTACATCAACATGACTGTTGTTTACATTACAATTGGAATGTTGGTTACATTTTCAATAGTTCATGTAAACTATGAAGTAAATGTATTCTATGAATTGTGAATTACAGTGTTATTTACTTTTAAGTACGTTTGAAATAAATACATTTGTACGCCCATACGTTCTGTTTTTTCGTGTGTTTTTGAAATTAAACATTTGACTTCGCAATTGTTTTCTACGCCGTATCCTAAATGGTGGTGGGCGTCGTGATAATCTCGGGAAACTGCGGAAAAACGACACCGATGACAGCTTGGCAGGGCCGGGTCTCAGGCGAGTGACATGCAGCAGCTCCGAGAAATTTCCCCTCTGCTTGATGATGAAGGAGACTACATGCTCGCTTTCATCCTTATCCTGTCACAAAATGATTTATTTTAAATTATTTTAGACAAAAAGAACGTGATAGTCCCTTTCGCATCCATTTACAAGTAAAATATCGAAAAACTCAGACGACTCAATTATTTCTTGAAATACAGGGAAATGGTTAAAAAATCACATTTCATCCCAACTCATCTTCTTAAAATCGGAATTTCGAAAAACCCTTACTATCATATTTTTTTATTCTAGACCCCTCACTTTGTACTGCTGTAGAAGGCACAACAAAAATCATAGAAAAAAATAATTGACACCATAAAATTTGTCATGTTGTTGTGCATATACTTAAAGAGAAAATAGTTCTAAGAACGAATAATACTTTTAAAATAGCAGAAATGTTTCAAAAAACGCGAAATTTTTACAGCTTTTCCCGATACGTCTACTTTACTAATTTTTTTACAGTAAACTAAAAGTGTCAAAAATAATTCTTATTCAGCGAATGTTAACTATTATGTTTGTGACAACATTTAAAAATTTCAAGCTTCTACTTGCAAAATATAACGAGTTATTAACATTTTTCGAAAACATTGCTAAAAACGACCAGGCATAAACAAACGACCATTTTTATGGAATAAAATTTATACTGTCGCCTTGAGGAAAATGCCGTGATCGCATGATCGATGAATTGAAACGTTTAAAACTTAGTATGTAACCACAAATAACTGATAAACAGAATTGTGTTTTCATTTGGCGACCAGCGATGCCTCAGCGGGGAAGTACAGTCAAGTCGTGCTGATGTCGCGCGCAAGCAGTCGCGAACACTTCATTTCATAGATAACTTTTTCGGAAATATTTCATAATTTTGTTATTTGATAATCACTTTTGTCGTATTTCGAACAAGGTAATGTTAAAATATTTAATTCGGTTCTCAAAAATATTGAAAATAATTGTTGTAATTCACTTTTGAGGAATCCGGGACTGGCAGGTTCTTTCGTTAGGAGTTAACAAAATCTTATTTTCTTATGTCTTGCGCAGTTGTGTCAACAGTTATCAAGTGCTCCTTTGTATTCGATCTCTTCTCTCTTTCTTCACTCCTCTCGCCCCCCGTCAGTAGTTATGGATAGTTATATGACTTCTTAAGATGTTGCTTGCAGCTTGCTTTACTTAAAACCTTTCTACTGACTGATTCTAGAAGTCTCCACTTCCTTTACTCTTTGAGCTAAACATACAAAATAATACTTCGACTATTTTCTTAAATCTTCTGCACTACAATATAATTTTAATTCATGTTTGCTTTTTTATTCAGTTGAAAACAGTGTTCTAATGAAGGTTGAGAAAAGAGGGAATTTCTCTCCTGACAATTTTGTCTCAATTTGTACATTTTATATTTATTTACAAGGGTTAAATAATTCCACCTCTCGTGATTGTCAAAACTTATTCTCAAAAAATCAAATAAAATTATGAAATATTTACGAAAAAGTTACCTATGGCGAAGTGTTTTCGAAAAAAATAAATAACTCATATTTTGCAAGTAGAAGATAAGTGTTGTCACAAACACAACACCGATCATTCGCTGAATAAGAATTGTTTGTCGTTCTTATCTTATTTTATAAAAAATAATAAAGTCGGCGTATTGGCAAAAACCACCAAAATATCACCTTTTTTGAAACATTTTTGGCTTTTAAAAATTAATATTCATTCATAAAACCAAATTTTTCACTTGTGTATATGCAAAACAAAATTACAAATCCAGTGGTTCAGTTTTTCTGTGATTTTTGTTGTACTCTCCACAGCTACTAGTAGTCAGGGGTCTATATGTCCAATCCTTTTTAAGCAACTTGAGAGACATTGAAATTCTGGTACACGAAAATCCATTCGATTTGCTATGCCTCACAGAACATTGGTTTTCTACTAACAACATCAATGCAACTGCTATTTCTAATTATCATTCAGCACGTTATTATTGTCGGTAAAAATTTAAAGGAAAAAATCCCCACGGAGGTACGTGTATCTACGTTCGTAATGATACTTTATCTTCTCCACTGCCAGGTTACGAGATCTTCTGCGTAGATAGTGTGATTTAATTTTCTGCAGTTAATCTGACCGACACCAGTATTATTCTTTCGTGTATTTATAGACCTCCTCAATCAGATCTTGACATATTCTTTCGGAACTTCGAAATTGTTTTAAAACATCACACATAAATCTACTAAATCTATCGTCATATGTGGTGATTTCAACTTCGATTTCCTGAGTACATCCGACTCTGTACATTCACCAATTAATCGATTCAAGAATCTTATCTACTCCTTCAACCTTATTACTACGATAAACAACCCCACTAGCCTCTCCGGTTCATCTCAAACATTGCTAGATCAAATTATCGTCAACAATGGAATCTCGTATCTTTCTGAAGTGTTTATCGCCGGATACAGCGATCACCTTCCTCAAGTATTGATTATTTATAATAAACTAAAACAACTTAAAAACCTTTACAAGTATTCAAGAGAGTTTAATGACACAAATAAATCCATATTTATAAATTATTTGCATGAAGAAACATGGAAAGATGTTTACAATTGCCAAAACACCGACGACAAATTCAATGTATTTATCTCAATATTCCTAAAACATTACAACTCTAGCTTTCCCATAAAACGCAAGTTAATTAACACAAAGAAATACAATAGATGGATCACCCAAGGGATAAGAATTTCTTTAAAAAACCAACGCCGATTATATTATTGTAGAAGCACCTTTCTACATATACAACGAAACACGTACCTTAAATACGTATATGATGAACTCCCTCGTGTATCTAACGCATAGACAGGTACATGTTGTCACGCCGAACCAAATGGCGCCATACTGTTTACGCCGTCGCCATGACGAACTATCAGCTACTTAAGATTCATGATCGGCGAGATACACCACAGAATCTCTACATACGACGAAAAGAGACCCTATATTGTACACATTAGGAGACTCCATGACACTTACGAGCCGTGTGCACTACTAAGTGTACGTCGTCTATTTTGTTAAGAAAATTCAAGAACATCAATAGACGAGCCTCGATCTAGTGTTACGTCGCCAACGTCGTCAGTTGTCAAAGTTTAGCTTATGGCAACAGCCCCAAGCTCAAGTCAGTACGACGGAAAAACTGGTCGAGTGAACATCGAGTCCGATTTAATCTCAAACCAGTTACCCAGCTCTGCGAATAATTCTATGTCGAAACTCGGCTCTGTGAGATAGTTATATCTTCAAGAAATCGCCTTGGACTTGTGACTGAAATATTTTCATCACACAAGCGTCGAAATATTCTATGTTCAAGAAACGGCTTTCGACTGGTGATTGAATTATTTTCCAACGACGAGGCTCTATCTCGTGGACTGCAGCGAAGTTAACTCTACCTTCAAAGCGCCTACGCGAGACGCCCTCGCACGGTCAACGGTGGAACAAACTCCACGATTCGAGGACACGACGCGCCATCCTACGATGCTACGCAGAAGCTTAACCAGCAGCGTCGCCACGCGCTGAGACATCGTACTTCATCGGCTAACTAATTCGGGATTGACCACCAGCGACACCATCTCGTGACGAAGAAGAGAACTTCTTCAACGACAACCTACTTACCCGCAGTCGTGAGTCAGACGAAATAAAAGGCGTCATTTACGCAGCTTCTTTCTAACGCCTGTAGTTGTCAGCCTGGTGTCATTTATTGTTTAATCACTTGTTCATATCAATCCTGCATTAAAAATCTTATCTGTTCAACCTGTGAGTATTTATTTTGAAGAGGAAGAGTCTTATTGTAAAGCAACCTCAGCATTGAGATTTGTGAAGCAATAAAAAATCTTCCCCGACATTATCCTTCAAAACTCTATAACGAACCACCTGAATTCCATGATTATTTTCGTAAATATAAGACTATTCTTCGAAAAGTAGTCTATGCAGCTAAAGTTATGGAAAACGACAGACAGGTACTAAAATCGATAACCGGATGAACGCCATGTGAAATATTGTTAAAAATTACTCGTCAATTTCTGACAATCACGAAGAAAATATTTCTCAACTAAACGATGGCAAAATCGTATCAAATCCTCAGGACATCGCAAATTTGTTTAATTCTTACTTCTCAGAAGTAGGTAAAATAACGAATTCAATATATCCAAATCAATGTCCTCCAATTATATCCACCCACGTACCCAATTCTATGTTCACTTCCGAAACTAACACCAGTGAAGTCATAAGAATCATCAGCTCATTAAAAAACAAAATTTCAACAGCCGTAGATGATATACCCGAGTTTACTGTTAAATTCGTTCCACGCTATATTAAATCCACTCACAAATATTTTTAAGAGTTCTTTATCAGAAGGGGTGTTTCCTAACATATTTAAGAGAGCTAAAGTATCTCTACTGCCCACTTTCTCAAAAATCCTAGAAAAATTGTTCTATAAGTGTCTTCTAGATTTTTTATCAAAAAATAACATTGTCTCTGACGATCAACATGGTTTAAGGAAATCCTCTTCCACTACAAGCGCCATGTTTTGTCTTAAACGATGTTACCTCATCTCTTGACCGTGGAGAAAATCGTCAGGGTGTTTTTCTTGATTTATCCAAAGCATTCGATGTCATCGATCACGGAATTGTCCTTTCCAAATAGCATTCTTTAGACATTCGTGGACTTCCACATCAATGGCTAATTTCTTATTTAAAAGACAGTTATCAACAGGTAGAAATATCCTATACTGAAAATAAATACTTCATTGTTGTCTTTCAGAAACAAAGTCACTTACTTGCCCTAAGGTTCAATTCTCTGCCCTATACTCTTTTTATTGTACGTGAACGAAATGTCATCCTCCACATCCGGTTGCAAAATGGTTCTTTTTGCTGATGACACTAATTTACTATGTAAACACGTCATTGTTCAAAAACTTTGTGAGTAAACTCACTAAAAAACTAACCTTTCGACTCGGTTCCATACAAATCGTCTCATTGTAAACACTGACAAAACAGTGTCTGTCATTTCACAATAGTAATACAAAATCTTTACCCCAGGTTTCTCTTTCTTTAAACGGAACACAATTAAAAACTGTTACGAATACAAAATTCTTAGGTCTCCATATTCAAGACAACCTCANTGGAATTGTCACGTTGACAATCATAATTCCCAATTAAGCAAATTGTGTTACGCATTCCGAATCTTAGTTAACATAGTTAGTCCACGTATTTCCCGTTGCGTACATTTTGGAAATGTTTTTTCCCATTTACGTTACGGCATCACCTTCTGGGGTAATTCCGGTCAGAGCATTCAAACTTTCAGAATTCAGAAGAGGATAGTTCGGATAATTTGTAAATCTCACTCCCGAAACTCTTCTAAACATTTATTCATACAATTAAATATCTTAACACTTCCCTGCATTTATATTTATGAAACGGTCGTGTTTGTTAAGACCGAATTACTGAAGTGCCACCCTTGCTTTATACGAAACAGTCTCGTTCACGAACACAATACTCGCAATAGTAATAATATTCATCGCCCTAGTGTCAACCACCCTTTGCCAAAAAGGACCATATCATTCGGGAATCGTTCTATATAATTCCCTGCCCAAGAATATAAAAGACATTATGAAATTGAATATCTTCAAATCCGCGGTTAAAAACTACCTCTTGCACCAGTGCTTCTACAATGTAAAAGAATTTATTGATTTGAATAAAAGTTAACTCTGTCTTATACTTTATCACGCCATTGCTGTAGTATTGTTTAAATAACTTATAACAAGTTCAAAAACCATTTTCTTCCATGATTGTTGTGTCTTTTGATTCATATTAATTTAGTTATATGTGTACTCACGTTTGGCATGGTTGTGTACGATTATTCTGTTGCCCCATCCTGGCCCAGGTTTGTGCCCGGTTTTCCGTCGGGTAGAAGCGGATTTCTTTTACAGGTTCTCTAGGCTTTGATTAGGGGAGGGGGGTGTTTATTGTAACAAGAAATCGTGAATTTCGTGTTAATTCTATTGTTGTGATTTTTAAACACTATACTCAGAATAATCTATAGTTTGTCAGTAATTTGTAAAATAATGTAAAAACATGTCAAATAATTTTTTCGTGTTAAATTACTAACATTTTGACATTCTGTTAGTATGTATGTATATCGATAAGGCCTGCTAAGGACCACGAAAAACGAGTACCAGTAAGGCTCAGTTATTGATTTGAGTTTACTCACTAGACTCGTAATTTTACCGAGATCGGAGGAACAGCGTCTAGATATGATCCACACCACTGTATCCGAGCGTTACAACTGCGATTGTTAGTCGCAGAGGTCGGACTCTTCATACATCCCAGTTAATTAAACTGGGGCATAGNCCCCCCCCCCCCCGGGTATCGAAGCCGGGATAACATGGTGACGAGCAATCACGCTGACACCGTGACCACGACGGGTTAACTCTATTAGTATTATAATTCGTAGCTAATTTTTGTTTCTTATCTAGGAATTTTTGTTTAAATTTTTTAAGACGCCTGTGCCTAAGGAATTGATGAGATGGTCCCTTGCTCTATTCCGGAGAGTAAATTAGTTTACTGTCCTCCACGTGGTCATACGTAGTTAGGAACTGCTTTTTTGACAATAAATTTATATATAATAAAAATCCGATAGTAGATCAAGAAACCATGAAAACCGTTAATATCGCACTTTGAAAGTCGCTAGTGTATACATTTTGGCCAGTAATTTTGTCCACAAGGTGGCTAGTATATTCATTTTGGCCAGTTATTTAGCAATAAGTTCCACTGTGTAGCTAACACATTTCGTCCACCTGTTTGGTAATCTGCTTCACTGTGCTACGAACAGCAGCTCATCACGCTCACACTCAGTGTGTGTCCCTTCAAATCTCACGTGGCCGCTAGTGAACTCCGATTGGTTGCGTCGTGGCGGAGAGAAGAAAATAGTGCAGAACATTATTTCTTTATAACTACCGTAAATATGAAAAGCGAAGCATACGGCTTATATTTTCGGAACCGAAGTAATATTTGTAGTATTATGACATTAATTATTTTTTCGAACCCTTGTTGGACCAACTCCTTAGGTTTGGCCGAACTTTTAAAGTAGATTTAAAGTTAAAAACAAAAACGAACATTTACAATCAATGAATGTATATGTATATATCGATGCAAAATTCCACGGCCTGCTGCATACGATATTTATCACGCCTTATTGAAAATAAACTACTTAAAAATTTTAATAATCTTAGTTTCAGCTTGGGCTCTAATGACCTCGATGTTGACGAGCCCTAAAGCCCCCCCACCCCCAAAAAAACAGTTTCAGCACTTGTAAAGATCGCAAAACGAAATTCAATCTCAATACTACAAACATAGATATATGCTTTCAATAGTTGCTTGGTTAATAATATAAGAATTATATTTACAGTTGAAAGGAACTTAACATGTGAAGTTGTTACAAAATGCAAGTATCCACAAGAAATAAAGAGCTACTACGCACCTTGATTTCTTAAGGCTGGGAAACAATGTTCTTTCAAAAATCTTAATGAGAAATTTCGAGTCATGTGATATATTCATTCTCTGTACATTGGTTTTTAAATAGTATAGAAACTTAAACACATATACCAAATTAAAGAATAAGTCGATGATAATTCACGATAAACACACAACATAATTCTATTGAATTTCGATATATTATTCCTCGAGTCGTAATGCTAATGGTTAACTATATTCAAGAAAGTAAACAAATGAGCCACAGGCATACAGAAGTTGCAAGGAGTAAAATAATTCCTTAATATTGTATTGATGCAACATTACTATTAAAAAATGCAAGTGAAACAATAGCCATGACTATTTTGAAATACATTTGTAATAAAAGTTGGCAAATCGATGCAACTATAGTACTTTAGTAAATAAATAACGAAACAATAAATTGTTTTTCAGTAATCTAAGAAGTATTAGTACAATTTTTTTCCCCCAGAAATAACAAATATAACGTATTGCGTATGTACTTGTGAAACCTTCAATAACTTCATGTGAAATACACTAAATTAGATTTAAAACTACTGATATAAATTTTATACTTATTGTTTATGTTCTTAGTAGTCGATACTACTACTACTACTACTAATAATAATAATAATAATAATAATATTAATATTAAGAGTAGTTTATAATAATAAATGACGCCGTTTTAATAAAAACGAACAATGCACATTCGACAGCGAGAATTCTGTTCACATAAAAGTATTCAGAAGTTCATACTACATCTAGAACAAAAGAATATATATCAAGTGAACTTTACAGGGAGACACTCGTCGTACCCGCGGGTGGTTCTCGCCGAGTTTACAAGTAATTTCTGAAGAAACTAACCATCTTTTAATCTTAGGAATTGCTTGTAATGTGTTAAATGCATTATTATTTAATGGAATAAAATATTAAATAGATGCAAACATTACCATCTCATATAAATTTTCTTCCAATGAACAAATAATAAGTATATTCCAGACTCAAATCATGAACAACAATTAAAAATGAAATCATGAATATATTTACAATAAAATGAAAATGATTTTAAAGAATTACAAAAATTATATTCGAAATGTATTTTACGTCTTATTTGAAACAAAGAAATGTGGACAATATTAAATTAAAAAATTGGGAATTCACATGAGCTTCGACCCTGGAATCCTTCTTCTTCTTTGTAAAAAATGCGAAAATAATTTTTAAATTGGAAGTAACACATTATTTCTTAAAATGTTATGCAGAAAAAAATCAACAAAAATGCGCAATGATTATTCCGAGTTTCGAATCGTCGATCATCCGCAGGACATGTTCACACCTTACCTTTACGCCACGAGACCGATTGTGCAATCGATGTATTTTCTCAATGTATTTGAGCTTTAATACCCAAAGGCAATTAGTATAAATCTTGCAAATTAGAATAATATTGACTAAAATAAAGTCATATAATACTTTTTATTCTTTCAACAAACGTATGTTTGGTAACTTGAATTAAATTTCAAAGTGAAAGTAACATAAATCTGAAAATGGAAAGTACACGAAACCATGACTTCAAACTAATAATATTCGAATATTGAATGAATTAGAAGCGTTCTGAAGAATTTATACAATGTAAATTTATTAATTCCTAACATATTAGTGAAAATATTACACATACTATATGTTTCATCCAGATTTAAAAGGTTCGAATGTGTTAAATTGAATCAAAACATAAATTAAACCTCAAGGCATGGCCGCCGCTTACCGTAACTTGCATTTACGGCTCATTTTCAAAAAAAAATTGCATTTTGGAGAGAAATGTTTCGTACAAAAAATGAAATTCAATTAATTTTTTAAAATTTATACGCTTTGACTTTTTCATCATTTTAATAGAACGCAAAACGTAAGCAACGTACATTTTACGTAACGCGTCTGATACAATTTTACATTCACATTTTACAACTTACTAATATTAAATACGTTAATACGGAATAGAAATGTAATAACACAAAACATGGAAGAATTCATTATCGTCAGGCATTATTATTCTTCCGATATGTCGAATTACAGAACGTATCAATAAGTGTATGTCGACTAACTCGTGAGTTGATTCTAACGTAAGCAATCACAATTTTCGCCGTCCGCACAGCGCCATTTCGCGCGGCATCGAAACCCAATGTTATCTTATGGCGTAATCATAATCCCCCATAAAATAAACTTGAAAATTAAAATTTTTGAATTTTCTCATTCAATGCAGTTCTATAGCTACGAGCGTACAAAATTTCATGTTTCTACGGCTAGTAGAAGTAGCCTATCATTTTGATTACTAGATGAGAGAGTGAGTTACACGAAGGGACTTATTAATATATGGACTCGCCTTGCTCGCTGGGAGTTACACACCCAGACCCCCCAAATAGCGGGCTGCGCCCGTGCAAGAACATCCAGAGGGGAAAACCCTTATTGCTAGATTGAAATGATTCACCGCGTGTACCATGGAACGCGTAGCGCATCCGGTGACACTTTATCTAAAAGCTAAAAATTGGTTTTCGCAGCATCGTATAGTAGCAATAAAAATTTACAGCAAAATGACCGATTTATCGTATGTATTTACTATTATGAAATTAACTAGTAATAACTTACTAAAATTAAATTTTAAAATAGAAATATTTATTTCACAGTTTGTCGTAAACATTCTAAATTCTTTTTCTCTAAATTCTTGGTTTATGCATACCAACATACCAATGTATATAGTAATAAAAATTATGCCTTTAACTTTTGTATTGCCACTGCACTAGGTAACATTGATTTAATTATTATCAATTTATGAGAAACGCTTATACCTTTCTTGAATTTATCGTACGCACTTTAATTTCTCGAGACTGGAAACCATTGTCCCTTCAAAATACATACATGAAAATTTTGAGTCACGTGTTACATTCATGATCCTTGAATTGCTAATTAATTACTTAAATAACTTAAACACGTACGAAATACTAATTCTCGATAAACACATTATTTTATTGAATGTTTATATATTGTTTTTTGAGTGGAAAATCTCATGGCTAACTCTATTCAAAAAGTAACAATAGGCCATCTTCTTGCAAAATATACATAGTTAAACAAATACTACCTTACTTATTGCTATTCTATAGCTGAGACCGAATTATTTCGAACACTATTTTAGTCTTGACACAAAATTTCAAATTATTGTCTAACAAAATAGTGAACACTTATGTTGGAAATCCTTGATTCAGTACTTCCCAATTTTCGTTTTCATTCAAATTGCTCTCACCCATTTCGTTTTGTTTCATTCCTTTTTTCTAAATAACCTGCACCGAAAAATTTCTAAAATAACCGAAGATATTTACATGTATAGAAAATGGGGTTAAAATTTGAGACTCTACTGTAGCCTGACACCAATTATATAGTTATTCCAAAACATAATAGTGTACTCCTATGTTTGAAATCCTAGATTGTATCTTTCCCAATCACTGTTTTTAAATCAAATTGATCTTACTGGATTCCTGTTGCTTCTAAATGGCTCAAAATTTTCTTTTTAGAGGTTAATTTTGAACTGTATTTTAGTCTTCACACAAAATTTCAAGTTATTGCGTAACAAAATAGTGAACACCCTTATTGGAAATTCTTCATTCTATACTTTTCAATTTTCGTATATCATTCAAATTGCCCTCACTCGTTTCCTCTTGTTTCACTCCTTTTTGCTAAATTTTCTGCACTGCAAAATTTTTAAAACAACCGAAGATATTTAAATTTAAAAAATGGGGTTAATGTGCATCGGAGGGTATAACTTCTTTCATATTTGTTTTTTAAAAAATTCTTTTTTCAGGGGTTAATTTAGACTCTATTTTAGTCAGACACAAATTTTTCTGTTATTTCGTCACGCAAGATGTGAACACTAATGTTGCAAACCCTAGATTGTGTTGTTCCCAATTAATGTTTCTAAATCAAATTGATCTTACTAGATTCTTGTTGCTTAATTGTGTTTCCTAACTTTATTAAAATTCAAAATACCTAATAAATACGAGGATGTTCACCTTTACAAAAATTTAAGTATAACATGCATTTGGGTGCATACCTTCTTTCAGATTTGTTCTTCCATGTTGAAAATCCTAGTTTGTGTCCTTCCCAATTATGGTATTTTATTCAAATTTATCTCATTCAGTTTTCATTACTCAATTCTATCTCGCTAAATTTACTGCACTGCAAAATTTCTAAAATACCTGAAGATATTTACTTTTATAGAAAATGGGGTTAATGTGCATCGTAGGACATAACTTCTTTCATATGCTTTAAGAAAATTTCTTTGCCAGTGGTTAATTTTAGACTCTACTTTAGCCTGACATGAATTATCTAGTTATTCCACAATAAAATAGTGAACACCTATGTTGGAAATGCTACATTGTATCTTTCCCAATAAACGTTTTCAATTCTAATTGATCCCATTCGACTCCTCTTGCTTAATTTTTTAATGGTAAATTTACTTAATCCAAAATTTTATAAATGGCTCAAAATTGTCTATGAAAATTTATCTCATTCAGTTTTTACTGCTTAATTCTTTCTGGCTCAATTTACTACACACCAAAGTTCCTATTTTATAGGAAGATATTCACGTTTGTAAGAAGTGGGATTAATATGCATGGGAGGGCATAACCGCATTCAGATTTGTTTTTGTGAAAATTCTTTCCACAGGAGTTAAGTTTAGCCTCTACTTCAGCCTGACACCAATTTTCTAGTTATTCCAACACTAACTAGTGAACACCCATGTTGGAAATCCTAGATTTTGTCTTTCTGAAAATAATGATATCAATTTAAATTAAACCCATTCGATTTTTCTTGCTTAATTCTCTTGTGCTAAATAATTCAAAGCGAATTATATCAAATATATCTAGGAAAATGATACATTTCTATGAATATCACGTATTTAAAAACACACTTGGACAACGTATACTATAAGCATATTTGCTAAGTAAATAAATAAAATACAAATGCGTACCTTAGGTCCCTTGGTCACCTCTTGTTCTTTTCGATCCCGACGCTATTAGGGCTAGGGTATCTTTCATTTTCCTCTTTCCTCTTCCTTTTTTAATGTTTTTAGTAAGGTCGTGAGATATGTTGGGATTTGAGTTTTGAGTTGTAATTCAGGAGGGTTTTTAGTGGGTATGGCTGAGTCATTCGGCGAGTCCCACACGCGGGGAGAGTCATGTTGGCTCTCCCTAGTGCGTAACTGCATTTTCCCTACCTGTACAAGTTTTAAGGGCTCTAATGACCTCGATGTTGACGAGCCCTAAAGCCCCACAAAAAAAAAAAAACCTACCCTAGGCAAATATTAAAAAAAACGCAAACGACACATCGGGTGACACTGATTCCAAAAGCAGAAAATACGTTTTTTCGTTACCGTGTACTGGCAAAATAATTCTCTGCAAAATGACTTATTTGCTGGATGTATTTACTGTCATGAATTATTTGCAATTAATAATATGTATTCCGCTGATCCGTTTGTCGTAAACATTCTATATTATATTTCTCTAAATTCTTGGTTCTTGCGTACCAACGTTACTGATGTATATATTAAGAAAATAAATTATGCTTACAACTTGTGTATTGCCACTGCACTAGGAATCATGTATTTTATTACCACAATTCATTAAACACTTTTGTCACATTCTCTTGCATTAATAATACGAACCTCTATTTGTCGAGTCTGGAAACTAATGTGTTTTCAAAAAATATCTCTGTGAATTTTCAAGTCATGTGTTACATTCATTCTTTAGTAATTGGTAATAATTTACTAAAAAGACTTAAACGCTTGTACCAAATGAAAGAATGGATCGATAAATATTCTCGATTAACACACAACATAATTTTATTGAATATCGATATATTATTCCTTAAGTCGTAATTCTTATGGATAACTATATTCAAGGAGTAAACAAATGGGCCACATGCATACAGAAATAGCAAGGAGTATAACAACTCACTTATAATGTTACGTATAAATGACAGATAACAGATGACATTTTTTGTCATATAAAACGTTCTAACCTAATCTAAAAATTTGTATCTTAAGAAGCCTGAAATATTGCACAATTAAAGGAAAATGTATTCACAGTATTTCGTTGAATATCTTTGCAATGAACGGGAATTGCAAATACTGTCCATTTTTTTGTCGTATTGTAAGAGATTAAAAAATAGTAAATTTCTGTAATATAATTTATAAATACGTATAAACTAGATTTTAAAATAAAAAAAGAAACTAACACACTTTTATATAGTTTAAATTATTGTTTCTTGCCTAAAACATTAATCTTTTAAAACGTAAACAACCATTTGAAACGACTCTATGAATCGATTCAAAATTTCACGGCCTACTCAATAGAAAACTGGCTTGATCATGTCATATAGAAAAAGAATTATAACACAATACAATTTTTTACGATTTTATTAATTTCACTTTTTAAAATCGTAAAACGAATTTCTGTCTCAAATTTACAAAAAAAATCAAAGTAACATCAAACATGTCAAGGAAAATGATTATAAGTATCTCACATATTCAAAAACTAAATTTTGGCAGGTTATATAAAATGCATATACGTACCTTAACTATTTATTCACTATACTTACACGACACATTATTGAATAAAAGCTATTTTAGGGAATACAACTTCACTATGATTACATTTCCATCTTGTCAATGTTATCTTCAGAACCCGATTCAATTGTCCCCAGATACAATTTCTTAAAGTAAGATAAATTTACTGAGTGTCTTTGCAAGGAATGTGAAATGTAAATACGGTCCATTGTTGGACGTATTGTAAGAGATTCCGAAATAGTGAAAAGTATTTTTTTTAATTAAAAATAAAACGATTCATATTGATCATAAAACACTGTTTTGAAAAATAGAATTAAGCTTATATTCTTTCACATGGTAAAAATAATGTTTCTTACGTAAAACTTCATTCTTTACGAACGTAAACAAACTTTAGAAATAAATCAAGGAATCTATACAAATTACAACCGCTTGTTGCGTACATGTCTTATTGACAAACACGATGTAATTAAAAATGTTCATAGTTTTTGCACTTTTTAAAATCGTTAAACGCATTTCAATATAAATACTACAAAGTTATTCAAAGCGATTTGTATCAAACATGTCTAGGAATATGATACATTTCTAAGAATCTCATGTATTTAAAAACACACTTTGACAACGTATACAATTAGCATATTTGCTATATAAATAATAATACAACAACATACCTGAGCTACTCATTTACAAAAACGCATACGATACATTAATAATTAAAATTTTTTTGGACGAATGAAACTTGACTACGATTACGTTTGGGAAATAGTCGTTGTTGGCATTTCAAATTAGTTTTAAAAGATACGATTTTTGTCACATAATTTTTGCACAAAAACTCAAAACAATTAAACACATATAGAACACAATAGTTTAACACGTCTACAAAACATCAAATAACTTGCACTATCCACTGATTAACATCCCAATACGATTCTTCTGCAGTTCGCCGCCATTAGACGTACAGTACTTTTGTAAACAAAACATTCGAGGCGGCTTTGACAAGTTTGCATGGCACATACACAAGCGAATGTTCGTTTGATTTGCGAAATATTAAATCTACGAAAAATGTACTTTATACATTATATTGTCAAATTTTCGTAATTTTAAAATTTATTGTTATTCTCCAGCTAAGATCATTAAACGAATTTTTATCTCAACACCACAAAATAATCCAAAGCGAATTATATCAATCGTCTAAAAAAATGATACATTTCTAAGAATCTCACGTATTTAAAAACACTGTGACAACGTATGCAATAAGCATATTTGCAATGTAAAAAAAATATAAATAGGTATCACAGCCAAACATTCACAAAAACGCAAACAACACACAAATAAATACATGATAATTCGACGAATGAAACTTGACTACGATTACGTTTGGGAACTAGTCTTTGATGCCGTTTCAAATTAGTTTTCAAAGGTATGAATTTGTCACTTTTCTTTGAGCAAAGACACAAGACAACTAAACACATATAGTTCACAATACTTTTAATACGTCCATAAAACCTTAAATAACTTGCACACTATCCTTTGATTAACATCCCAATACGATTCTTCTGCAGTTCACCGCCATTAGACGTTCACCGCCAATACTTTTGTAAACAAAACATTCGAGGCGGCTTTGACAAATTTGCATGGCACATCCACAAGCTAATGTTTTCGTGTGATTTACGTAATATTAAATTACCGAAAAATGTACTTTTAAATTGATATTGTCAAAAATAAAAAAAATTACCATTCATTGTCATTCTCCAGCTACAAGATGAACCAAGTTTCATGTTTCTACGACTAGTAGAATTAGCCTATCATTTTGATTACTAGATGAGTGAGTGAATGAGTGAGTTACACGAAGGTGCTTATATAAGACTCGCCTTGCTCGCTGGAGGCACACCACTAGACTCCAATATAACGGGCTGCGCCCGTGCTAAGACTTCCAGAGCAAAAAGAACAAAGATCTTATTGCTATATTAAAATGATTCACCGCTGAGGCCATCGAACGCGTAGTGCATCTAAAAGCTAAAAATATGTTTTTGAGGCGTCGTTTAATACCAATTAAAAAATTAAAGCAAAATGACAGATTATTGGATGTACTATCATGAATTATTTTCAAATAATAATATGTATTCCGCAGATCCCCATTTGTCGTAAACATTCTAAATTATATTTCTCTATATTCTTGGTTCATGCGTACTAACGTTACCAATGTATATTGTGGCAGAACGGGGTTTAAAAGTTAATAATTAATAATAAGAAAATAATTTTGAATAGTTACAAGTGAATGCCCCGGCTAGCTCTTCTCAGGGTTCCACAATACTAAAAAGGGTTCGATTTGTATCTGAAGGAAAAAGGACCATGCAAAGGTTCCAATTAAGGAAAACGCAAGGCAAATAAATCCATTAATAACGCTATTTTAATGACTGGAGACATTCCCCACTCAAACAAATCACCCCCAAAAGATACAACACAAATTACAACCTTTGACTTATTAGATCAATGCCAAAGCGACATGATTATTATTGAAATACAATTAGAACTTCCCCCAAAAAAAAACACAATACAAATTACAACCATTGACTTATTAGATCAATGCCAAAGCGACATGATTATTATTGAAACACAATCAGAACTTCCCCCAAAAAGACACAACACAAATTACAACCCTTGAACTATTAGATCAATGCCAAAGCGACATGATTATTATTAAACCACAATTAGATCTTCCCCCAAAAAGACACAACATAAAGTGATACTCAAATTTCACTGAATTTAACTTGATTTACAAAAATCTCTTTAATTGTTTCTTATCAATCCAAACACTGACTCTATCCGTGGCAGGATTCATCTAAAGTTTCAGTCACTCTGGGCACTAAGTTCTTTAAAGTTCGTGCCACTTTTACTTTATCCTTGCCAGGACGCGCAAGCGCAAAATACGGGGTCGGGTGATACAATCACCGCCACCCGCACCATACCTTCAAGATGCCAACGACCGCCGCCAAGAGGTCCTCCCGGAAATCAGCCCCCAATAGTTCGCGAGAGCCATCAGCTTTCCGCTAGCAGCCTCCAAAAATGGATGCGTCAGTAGCGTCAACTTTTGAGCGAACTTTGATGCGAGGACGCTACCGCCTGAGCTCGCCCAACAATCTCGTTCGATATGCGAAATGCTGGTTATTTGACACCTGAGCATTTGCACATCGCCAAAAGAATCGAAGTTATCTTGGATGTGAGCGAACTACGTCAACTCCACCGAAAAATTACGTGATCTGAGAGATATCAGAAATATCTACTAGATGTGAGATCTGCGCGATATCAGCTAGTGATCTAGTGAGATCGAAAAATGTGAGCGAACTAAACACATCTGATCTCCTCCGAAAAACTGAATTGTGAGAGACGAATGAATGAGTGAACTACGTCAACTCCATCTCTAGTCAGCTAGTGAGTAAACCTCGATATGAGAAACGAATCAATGAGCTAAACACATCTGATCTCCTCCGAAAAACTGAATTGTGAGTTGTGAGCTAAACGAATAAGTGAGCTACGTCAACTCCACCGAAACATTGCGTGATCTGAGAAACGAATCAATGAGGACGAAAAATCTCTACGTCTCTCTTAAATAAGCTCCATCCCTTCTTTTTTCCCAAAATTTTGAATATCATGTGACCGAAAGTTCCCAATACGAAGTAATTTCCCCCTCTCAAACCTTGGTTCTCATTGGAACGTTTAAAGGGCTTTCTAGAAGATTCTCAAAAAAACGTTTAAACTTCCAACGTTCTTTCGAACAAGTTTGGGCTTATTCTCGCCCGGCGACCACATGGTGTTCCTAAGGATGGGTGGGACCTCCTCCCCCGTCCTCTTGCTCGCTTCGATTTCTAAAGGACCATAAATTTTAATTGATGTCAAAGAGACTACCGCCTGAGCCACCGACCGTCCGCGACCACGGTTGTCGTTCCCAACCGTCCTCCGTTTAAATTTTTATTCTTCGACCGTCAAAATTCCGCAACAGAATGATTAAATTTGTTAATTAATTAGCGAATTATTCAAATCTCACAATTGCACCCACCAAGTTTGAGAAATTTCTTAAATCTTTTTCTTTTTGATTGAAAACGAAAACGTGCAAATAAATTTCTAATTGAATAATATTTAATGAGTTTGAATAATAAGGTCTCTGCCTTTTTTGTATTTCTTTAAATTTAGTTTTTCAATACTCGTAGTCTACCGTCTATTCCCTCTCCTCTCTGCTTCTAACTAGAATCGTTTCTTCATTTACTTTTAATTTTAATTACCCACAGTAGTTATTCTTCCGAAATTTTCTATACTTGGGTTCCCTCTTTCACCCTATAATTTCCTAATTTATCTTCTGTCCATTCACTTAATGACTTGTACTTGTTACGACCTTTAATCTAAAACTTCACCACACCTTCCCTTCTGAATGATATTATTATCAGTTACTTAAGAACTCTCGTTTTGATCAACTCCATCTCCTTTTTCACCTTTGAAGCTAAATAGTAGTGGAATTACCCAGACGTTTTACTTACTTACGTGGGGTGTCTTCAGACTACCGAAAAAAAATTATATAGTGGGCTACTTGCCGACGTCTACTCTTGAGTACGTGGGGAGCCAAACTATCTCAACAACGCATTAATTATACTCGACGATTCTCTCTCTAATTCCCTCGGACGTTGATCTTCACTAAATTAATTAAACACAAATTATTTATATCATTCATTTTTACTATCATTATTTTCATCGCGCTACGATGTACAAGTACTTCCTGTGAAGACAATTTCTAAAGTAAACACACGTTCGAAATATAAGTATAAATCGATTTACTCGCCGTGGATTTTACCCCCAAGTAAAACACTGCGCCCTTGCTAATTTAAAATGCGTAATGCAAAGTTCTCGCCACATTTCGCACAACTAATACTTTACAAGTTTCTTCTTAATTGCGTAACATTGCTAAATGGGGCACGTACATACATAATTACGATTTACATATGATACTGTTCCTTTATTTCTCATGATTATTAGTGTTTTTAATAAAACAGTCGTGGACACCCTACGCACAGATTTCCACACCACCATCGAGGTAATGTGCATGGCGCGTTTTTTTCTTTTACATGGTATCCCCTAGAGACCTAGTCCATGTCCTCATCATGGAAAATAAGATTAACAATATACTTGATGAGTTAAATTTTTTAGCATAAATAATAATTTGATTAAGGTATTTAGAATGAGAAATAGTGTGAGACACTAAAAAATATTCTATTGTAGTGTAGACTATCTAAAATTAGAACAAAAAACTAATAGTAATCATAAGAAGCCATATTGTGAATAATATGGAGCTTATTGTAAATGAAAATAATGTGAACTATATATTAAATGATTCTATGAAATAACTTGTATTGACCTACATACTATTTTTACTATTTCTTATTTGCAAACTAATACACTATATGTACACTACGCCTCTTCTTTCTTTCGAAAGGGTAGAAAATTGCTGTTCGTTACACAGTCATTCACACCCTTCTTGAAGAAGTAATTCCTTGTACACAATGTTCTTGGTGTAAGCTACTTCTTCAATCACTTTCAACACTGGCACGAGGACTAGAACATCACACGGTCGTCTTACTCTACTGAGAAGAACGTACAGTTGACCATAAGTGAAGCAGTCGGATCCCTAATCAATTCCGACATAGTCTATTGTTTGACTTTGACTTTTGTGGCCTGATATTGAGTATGCCAATATAAGAGGAATCTGACGACGACAAACTCGTAAAGGTGAGCCTTCTACAAACTAGAATCGAAATTTAATCCTCGGAATACCGTATTTATCTGTAGTACCAGGCATTCTGACCGTGATGAGTCGAGGGCTATTGGCAGTAACTATTGGTACACACTTGCTACAGGCCTGGTTCAAGAGCTGTACGTCAGCGTCTAGTCCGTCATCGTCTTGCCTATCAATGCTATCTGCACTGCGTAGCTCGTGAAGACGCCCTTCTAGGGAGTTCAAGATCTTTTTGTTGATCTCTTTTACATTTACAATGTGAGTAGAGAGGATGGCTCGTTTCGCACACTCATCCGGGTTTCTGAGAATGTTAAGTGGGAACACGTCTGTTATGAGTTTCTCTAGAGTTGTAACATACCTGACTCCTGGCATCGGTATCAAGGTGTTTTACGAGACACTGAGTGACGATTCTCGTCTTCACTGTTCCGTTTCCAACTTGAAGCAAGAATCGGAATAGGAAGCACAACCACCTGTTCGGTGTGGTGTCGTAAGAGAAAACACCTGAAAGATTCGCTAAAGAGGAGACGTTCGGAGGGAAACACTAACGATGTCCGTGTATGTGCGGGCTTTTTTAACGATATGTGCAATTTGACGGAAGTCTCCGGAGCAGATGAAGATCTTACCTCCGAAAGACGCATCAATATTCATGAGATCTTTCAAGGACCTATCAAGTATTTCAAAAATGTAGCGGTGAGTCATGGGGGCCTCATCGAAAACAATCAACTGCGCAGCGCAAATGAGTTCTGCGCGCTGAGAACCGTTTGTAATGTTCCAAACCCCCGTTCCCTGCCCTAGATTGAGAGGTAGAGTAAACATGCTATGTGCCGTTGTTCCACCAGGCATATTTCTAGCAGCAATGCCTGAGCTAGCAACAGCGATAGCTACTTTTTCATGACTCCGCACATAAGCGAGTAGAACGCGTATTAGTTCTGTTTTACCATATCCTCCAGGACCATCGAGAAAAAATACCCTAGATGACAACTGGTCACTATTACCATCTATGACTGCTCGTACGGACTCAAAAAATTGTTTTTGGTCCGGAGAAAGTCTTGTTTCCCAAGCATCTTCTATGGATCTTTGCATATTTTCTCCATAGGTCTGCAACTCTCTACCGAGCTCTGTAGAATCATGATGTACGTCTGGTAGCCCATAAATGCTTAAACTGGAACCTTGACGCCTAAGACTTCGATCGATTTCGAGAAGGGTTAATTTAAAAGTGAGTTCTGAATCATGTGGGTTCCGTTCTAAATGATCTTCACTCAGAGCGTTCCTAAAATCAAGCCAGAGAAGAGACACTGGAGCACCTATAATGCAAAGAAGGCGCGCAGTCGCGGTCCGAACTTGAAAAGAGAAACCTCTCGAAGGGTTTGATGGAACTCACCTTCATTCTCAATTAAACCAAAATTACAAGCGACTTCCTGGAATGACGAACATTCTGGGCCGCCGCGAGAGATTAGGTCAGCGTAACCCCGACATGAGAATTCTGAGGTAGAACAGCTCACCGCGATTAGGGGACACCCATGTGAGCTGACAGACCTTTTGTTTTCGCTGGCGAGCCGTGACAAAATAATGACCATTGGGTTGTTCGAAAATTTCTGCACATCGAGGACGTTTCGTGTGCAAGATAAAGTTCTCATAAAATGTTTGATATGAGACGTTATCAAAGACGGAATGATGGGGTCGCTCAAAATAAAGGATCAGCTTTGAAGATGATTTGCTGACAGCATCAGCCAATTGTCCTTGTCGAAAGTAAACAATTTGTTTTCCTTCAAGGTGTACAGGAAGACACTCAACACTTGGCTCAGATTTTGATATATTATAATTTAAAAGCCTCCAAAATTCATCGCTCGCCCCCACCATCCTCTTAGTCACATAATGTTCCACCTCATCATTCTGCTGTCTTAGTGGAGTTACGGTAACGTTCTGAAGAGAACCTCCCTTCATCAAATATTGAAACGTTATTTGATAACGATATATGAACTCGCGAGTTCATATATCCAGATTTACGTGAGCTTCATACTTGAGCATCAACGCGGGATTATATGGAACGACCCAACCGTCGTGAACAACAATATTCCTGTTTCTACTGCGTATTTTCTCCTATACTGGACAAAATCTCTATAATCAACATGGGTTGTGTGAACTGCTGGCTTGGGATAAAACTTTGTGCAGTACCCTTTGATGCTGTCCCAACACAAGAAATCAGTACGATAATCCGTACCGCAAGGCCCTTGAATCATGTGTCTAAGAAGAAGCTGCCTAAGCCTGCCCCCTGCTTCGTCCTCTGATGGAATGGTTGCACGAATAACCGAATCGACTTCATGCGCCTGAACAGGATCTGCACCTTCGATCTTAAATGATATGTGCGAATGAGGCAAACTCCTCATCTACATTTCTATAACATAAACGATGTATGAAGGGCGACCAAATATGGCTCCACTGCGCAGATCACGCAGGAGCTCATGTAATTTGATCTTAAAGATCCTGCAAGCCGTAACTGGATTACTACGCCCAGTGCCATGAGGACAAGCCTTCTTGTTTTCCTCGCAAGTTGGGCAGTAAGTAAACGTAAGAAAATAGGTGGGACAACCTAATATGGAAGCGAGACCCATAGCGTTTTCGTAATGAACCTTAATGTATCTGGGTCCTCCTGTAAAATAACATGGAAGGTATATTTTTCAGGTTGGGCCCCACCTTCACCTACAATTGTTTCGTCTTGCTGGATGTCATGGGTTACCTCTCCAGAAGAGACACCTTGAACAGATTGCATCAGTTCATCTAGTGGACCCATACGCAATCCTCCATGCCTACTCGTTCCTTGTGCCCTTCGAATGAAACGTAGTCTCTCTTCCTCGCATCGTGCAAACATGTCAACCTGCCATGCTTGAGAAAGACGACCCAGATACGAAAGACGTGACTGAGAGAGCAACAAGCACCCAATATAATTTTGTTCGGAAAACTTAATCCCCATATTGTCCAAGCGGCCAATACACCAACCTACAGAGCCGTCGGGGTAAAGTAGGGGGTACTGGAACGGCTCCATGAGAGAACTGAAGAGATCCATAAATGTTGGTCGCTCACGGCCCATCTTCCATATACTAAGTCGCCTGGCGTCACCCACAGTGTCTTCAGTGCTCAGAATAGCATGTACTTCTACACCCCTTTGACGATCACCAAGCACTGGACCATGAGTGGCTGTGGTGGTTTGCTCAGATTCGATATGAGCGTGAACAGATGGTTCGTTGCTTAATGCACGAAACTGTGTCACGAACGGATTACACTGTGTCAAAAAGCTTTTGTTACAGTCTGTAAGCTCCGAGTTCAGAGATCTTCCTTCAGCCAAGTTTCTTCTTTCCTCTCCATCATCGATGTAAAGACGGCAGCGATTGACAAATTGAATGTGCCCGGTCTTGGCTACAAATCTTTGACCCGGAGCATCGAGATTGTACACTTGGTGGTACATTCTACCTTCAATTTTGAACGAGGGTCCACTGGGGTGGTGGTACCCTCCTGACACCTCAAGAGCACAGAAAGCGAAAAGGTCGTTGTACGCTCTAGCCCTATCGAGAAACAACCGGTTAGAATAAAATGGAGCTTCCAAAGGAGGCAAATGATGAACATTATATGCCCCTCCTCCACAGCACCATTTCTTTCTTTCCTTTTCTTCCTCGAACAGAGGAGCTCCGCAGTGTAGTATTCTCTCCCCAAAGAGTCAATTTCTCCAACTTGTAGGGAAGAATACTATAAAGAATGTCCCCGCACCAATATCCCACTGGCCAAAATTCGGAAATCCGGCGCGCAAGGGCTAGGGGAACGTGTCTGATGTGGGAAAGTGTTGGGTTGTTCACCCTAAAAGTGCGGACTCTTTCCCTCAATGTCTCGGGATGATTCTGCGTATAACGCCTAACTGCATTCCTGTTCACCTCGGGGTGTTGCCCTGTGTATGGAGCAACGGCCGCCCTGTTCACCTCGGGGTGTTGCTCTGTGTATCGAACAACCGCCTCCCTGTTCACCTCAGGATGCCGTTGATTGTATCGTGCTACGGCATCCTTTTGATTTTGTTTTTTTTTTGTCTGTGTTTAGCTTGAGCGATACGGAGTTGTTCCTCCCGCGTTGTAGTGGTGGTTTTAGGACGTCCCCTTTTACACTTCTTAGGCCTTCCGGGGCCTCTCTTCTCGTCAGATATGGACGATGCTTCAGGCTTCCTTCCGATTCCGCTTGGTCCTAATATGAGAAGATCAAAAGAATTCGAACTTACAATGTCTTTTAATTTAAAAAAATTGAATATATTGTGAAATTTGAATAACTCAGTAATTAATTAGAATAATAAAATCATCCTTGTTCGGGAATAATGAAATTTAAAAGAGAGGAAGGAAAGTCTTCCGACTCAATAGAAATTTAAAAGGTCGGCCGTTGAAAGATGACGAAGGCAGCCCCCTACATCTGGTATGGCGCAGACCTACAGTCGGCTCTTTGGTGTCGAAGGAAATTTACAACTTTTTAGAAATAGCGAGTTAGCGAGGGTGTGGGGAAAGCGATCCAACCCGACCGCAAGAACCCCAGATGTGCGAGGCTTGAAACAAGAACCAACTTGTCCGGAAGATCGTTGCAAGAAAACGTTGAAAATTATTTGAAGCCCTTTAAAAATTTCCCAATCAGAATCTAGGCGTAAGAAGGGGGAATCGTTTTGGCATTGGAAGTTTCGGTCACGTGGAATTCAAAATTTGGAAGATCTGGAAGTGGGAAAATAGATAGAAGTGGGGAGTAAGACCATTTAAGGAATGGAAAACGAAATTTCGCTCTCACATCTCATATCGCTCGCAGTCATATCTCATATAGCTCATAACGATCACATCTCACATTTTTGAAGACGCGCTCAGATCAGTAACATCGTTCACGCTCGTAGCTGGTAGCTTCGACGCGGCTGACATTGCTCAGCTCACTTCGGACGTTTTTTTGTCGCGCTCTCACATCTCACTGTTTTGAAGACGCGCTCAGATCAGTCATTTCGGATCGCGCAAATTTTTCGCTCAGCTCACAGCGCTGAGACGTGTTTTTTCTGACATTGCTCGCAATCAGTCATTTTGCGCAGCTCAGATAATTAGATTTTCGCAATCAGCTCACATCGCTGAGATAGATTTTTCGCTCAGCTCAGATGTTTCTAGCTCGTCGCCGCAGACGCTCACGATCGTATCAGCTTTTCGTCAGATGTTTTTTAGCTGCGCTCGAGATTTAATTGTTGATCTTTTTTTGATCATCGGGACGAGTTAATAAGCTGATCTCGATCCGAACCACGCACGAACTATTTTCGGGTGGTCATTCGGACGGACGTGGTAATGCTGACGCTGTGCTTGGAGGGGCCGATTTCACAGAGAATGAATTGGGCAACTTTTGGTAGTCGCCGCTGATTGACACCGTTAGCGATCGCCCGAGATTGGAGCCTGGCTGACCTCTACGAGGACCCTACTCTACGGTCTGCCCTGGTTGGTCATCTTGAGAGGTATTATACGACTGTTGGTAATTGTTTAAACCAACGTCGTATTGCGCTTGCGCATCATGGAGCAATTGGCATAAATTATAAAAAAGGGGCACGAACTTTGGACTAAATCAGTGCCAAGACAGATTTCATTACTGATAAAATTATGCCATGATTAAATTCAGTGCATTGCTATTGTTAAAAGAAAGGGAGATTTAATTGTTAATTAGATAAGATTATGATTAAATTCAGTGTATGACTATTGTTTGAAAGAAAGGTAGATTTAATAGTTGAGTAGCTAACATTATTATTGAATTCAGTGTGTTGCTACTGTTTGAGAGAGAGGGAGATTGAGTGTTAATAAGATAAGATTTAAATTCAGTGTTATTGCTATTGTTTAAGAAGCAGGGAGATCGAATTGTCAATAGGATAATATTATGGTTAAAGCCAGTGTGTTTTTTGTGGAAGGAATGACGTCACTTCGGCGTTAGTGTAAAGGTTCATATTTGATTACCATTTGTGTTTGTGTCTTTTGGGGGAAAACAGCATGAGGGGTTTTGTAGTAATTAAAACAGTAATTAAATTAAATGGATTTATTTGTCAGTAGCGTTTTCCTTAAGTGGAACCATTGCATGGTCCTTTCCTTCATTAAAAAAATCGAACCCAGAAATTATTGTGGAACCCTGAGATAAAATAGTCGAGGCGCCCAAAATTTAAATTCAGTATTTTTTTTTTGAACCATTAAAGTTTCGTTCTGCCACAATATATTTTCTAAAATAAAAAATTATCTATTAAGATAATTATTAAATTATAATAATGTTACCTAATAATTTGTATTGAATAATAATTGTTAACAAATTATTACTATTGAATTTCCATAGCAGAACTATAAACAAAATTCAAAATTTCAATGCAAAATTAAAATTAAGTATATCACACAGAAATAGAAGAATAATCAAACTCTGCTGTATACCTTAAATTCTGTAGTCCTCAAGAAAATTTTGTCAAAATTAACTACAAAAATATTGTTGGGAAGTTGTGTTTATGATGTAAGACAATGCATTTCTTGGTTTCAAAATCTTTGAGTACAATCACGTTGGATATATATTGAAAAAAAAATTAATTTTTATAAACAATTCGATGAAAGTTGTTCACTATTCTTTTGCAGAACTAACAAATTACTACCATGAAATAATATTTCATAATGTATTATCTTCCACAACTAGACATGATTTCCTGATGGCATAACACAAACCTACAAAAAAAAATATTTTTTTTGGTGCCCAAGGTTTTTAAGCTGATTATTACTATGTTTGAGGCGCTGAATTCAAATATGGAACCCGTTTTTCACTATCAGCTATACTTTTTTAGATGCAGCATAATCTCCCCGTAACATTTTTCCATTATTTGCATTAAAATATTACTACCCGAAAATTAATTAATAGCTGGTTCCTCCATAGTTAACATGTTCTCAATGTTACTTTCAAGAAAATTAAATACAAATTAAATTAAAATACTTATATTTATATATTATCACAAATATTTCTGAATATTTTCATCTTAACAGAAGTGTTGCTTTCAGGTAACTGAAGTTACTTACAGAAAAATCCACTAGGTGAAATTAGCATCTGTCTGTCTGCTAACTACTGTAGTCACCTTCAAGCTTCAACTCTGATTGAGGTTAGTTGCAGAGTTCTCACTGTGAATGCTTGTTGTATATTTCCTTCATGAGGTAAAAGATGAGTTCCAGTAGAAGAAGTTGTATAAATCATTCCAATGTGTTTTGCTACATATGCGGTGAGTATACATTTAAAGAGAACAGGAAAAGTGTCACAGACTTTATTAAGAAGGCATATCATGGATACTTTGGTATCAGACTTGGTGACCAGGAAAAATCATGGGCACCTCATATTGTCTGCAAAACGTGTACAGAACATTTACGACAGTGGACTACAGGAAAAAGGAAAAGTCTTAAATTTGGCATACCGATGGTTTGGAGGGAACCAAGTAATCACATTGATGACTTTTATTTCTGTCTTGTAAATATCACTGGCATCAACAAAAACAACCACAAAAAATGGAATTATCCTGATTTAGCCTCGGCAAGACAACCAATCCCCCATTCAGATTAAGTTCCGATACCAACGTTTCATCAGCTCTGTGAGGATGAGTGCACCTTGGATCTACCCTTTGAAACATGTGATGATAGTGAAAGTGATTTTGGGGGCACGTCATCATTCCCTCAACGTTTCAACCAAGATGAGGTCAGTGACCTTGCCAGAGACCTTAATCTTTCAAAAGAAGCTTCAGAGTTACTTGCCTCAAGACTAAATGACAAAAACTTACTGGAAGAAGGAACCAAAATTACGTTTTATCGTACAAGGGAAAAAGATCTGTTGCCCTTTTTCTCTCAAGAAGACAATTTTGTTTTCTGTCATGATGTTAACAGCCTCCTGGAAAAAATGGGTCTTCCTAAATATTCTCTGGATGATTGGCGCCTATTTATTGACAGTTCTAAGCGAAGTATGAAGTGTGTCCTACACAATGGCAACAAGTATGGATCAATACCAATTGCTCATTCAACGCAAATGAAAGAAGAATATGACACCATAGCTTTGGTCTTGAAAAAGATTAAGTACCATGAACATCAATGGGTGATATGTGTGGACTTGAAAATGGTAAATTTTCTCCTAGGTCAACAAAGTGGATACACGAAATATCCTTGTTTCTTGTGTCTCTGGGACAGCAGGGACAAAAAAAACCATTGGGTGAAAAAGGAGTGGCCTAAGAGAGAAAATATGGTTGTTGGGCAAAAGAATGTTATTAATGAAGCTTTAGTTCAACGAGAGAACATCGTCCTCCCTCCACTGCATATTAAGCTAGGCCTAATGAAGCAGTTTGTTAAGGCTCTTGATAAGAATGGATCATGTTTTGCGCACATAGGAAGAAAGATGCCTCAGTTGAGTACAGAAAAGCTGAAAGCTGGTATTTTTGATGGCCCACAAATAAGACAGCTAATGAAGGATCCTACCTTTGTCAATTCCATGAATGAGTCAGAACGAGAAGCATGGACATCATTTGTTGAGGTCGTAAGAAATTTCCTAGGCAAGCACAAAGCTGAAAACTATGTTGATCTAGTAAACAATATGCTCACAAGCTTCAGAAATCTTGGCTGCAACATGAGCATTAAAGTTCACTACTTACACAGCCATTTAGATCGTTTCCCTGAAAATTTGGGAGACACCAGCGAAGAACAAGGTGAAAGATTTCACCAAGATATAAAAACTATGGAGGATCGCTATCAAGGGAGATGGGATACCCATATGATGGCAGATTACTGCTGGAGTTTGAAAAGAGACTGCTCCAAGAAGCAACACTCTAGAGCGTCACGAAAAAGAAGCTTCAAAAGTGTTGAGTGACTACTTGCAGTGATCAATACTTTTCATTAAGATCAGGTAAAGAGAGTTTGTTTAGTGTTTCTGCAATGATTTCTTTAGTTTATGTTTTCCTTTATTGGCCTATGAAATAAAATTAAATTATAAAAAACCTGTGTTTTATTTATTTGTGTATGATAAATTTAGATTACAAATAATATTGCATATAGGCCTATAAAAAACATAAAAAATAAAAAAAATTTAAAAGTAGAGCTGTTAGAAAAAAACTGATGCCATATTTGAATTCAGCGCATCAAATACATATAAAATCAACTCAAAACACTTTGGCACCAAAACCACTGTTGGGCTGTGTAATAGTTAGGAACTCATTTTTTTCAAATAATAATAAATAAAAATTATATATGATCTATGTTGAAATAGAAAAATTTTCATCAGCTAACCCTTAAATGTTTTAATCGAATCTCTAATATTAGGCAAAATGCCATTCTTAATGGAGTTTACATTAGTCGCAATACTTAACTCCTTAAAACCATTTTTATACTGATAATCAGACATCAATTTAAGTATTGACCATAGAAGAAAAAAATTATTCATGGCATTAGATTGTAATATTAATACATTAATATTAGTTGGAGACAGAGAAATATATTTCAGCATTTTTATAAAATTTACATGTTACATACTTGAAAAACCTTGTGCGTTAATAGAGGTCAGGTTTCAGGTATTCATAATATTTCCCGGAAATTCAAAACTTGATTTAATAGCTCATAAATTATGGGGTAATGTCACAGATCATGCTCCTATTTTTTTGCACAAATCAAAAGAAACATAAAATAATATAAAGAAAAGAAATTGGATAAGGAACGACCTTATTTTAGCTAAAGCAACCATTATAATATCAGTATCGAGCTATTATAACATATCTCTGAAATAACTGATGTACAAGTAAATATACCAAATATAATGTATATTATAAAAGTAATCAATAATAGAGTAAGAAAGTAGAATTATTTTTCTCGAGTTCATGTATAATTCATCCATAATTAATATCTTATTACACTGTAAAACAATGTTACAACTTTGTCAAAACAATCCACAAAATGATTAAACAGTTATTACAAAATAAGTTACATCGTATCACACAACAACAAAATTCAGGTACTATTATATTTAAAAATAAATTTCCCCCATAATTAGTTACATATTCCCATTTCAATAAACAATAAATGAAAAATATAATTTACAACTCAAACTTTTATATTTTCCATTTATTTTAACATTTCAGTGCAATGACTCTTTAATTCGATCACTAACAAATATTTTAATTGAATATTATTTTATAGTACAGTGGAAGTACAATAATTATAATAAGAAAACTATTGCAAGTATTAGTATTGATAACAGAACCATGAGGAAATAGGATAACAACTAATTTTGTAACTACAAAATAACAACTGAATAATTTTACACAGCGATAATGACTCAGATATTGCTAATCGTATATAAATGCTCTAATCCAAGACAAAACAAGAAGAGAGATAATAAAATACGTATATTCATGTCAGACATACACTCCACTAAAATAAAAATAATACTAACCCGGATTGCTGAACATATTGGTCTCTCAGTTTTCCACAAGGTTAAACAACATGAGGTTTCAAAATTGAATTGATAAATAA
This sequence comes from Laupala kohalensis, assembly GCA_002313205.1. Classification (NCBI taxonomy): domain Eukaryota; kingdom Metazoa; phylum Arthropoda; class Insecta; order Orthoptera; family Trigonidiidae; genus Laupala; species Laupala kohalensis. Next base: position 5,522 of record NNCF01127770.1, on the reverse strand, counting down.
AATAGTAAATACTACTCTTATTAGCATGCCACCAATAAAGAATCCCTGAAAAATGAACAAAAATGTTAACAATAATTTCGATTTGTTTGATATTACACCATGAATTTTTGGACATCCAAAAATTTATTTCTTGAGTACAACTTACCACACATTTCATCTTCTAGTTCTTCATCAGAAATATTTTTAATATTATTAAAATATTTAATATTGTATTGATGCAACATTACTATTAAAAAATGCAAGTGAAACAATAGCCATGACTATTTTGAAATACATTTGTAATAAAAGTTGGCAAATCGATGCAACTATAGTACTTTAGTAAATAAATAACGAAACAATAAATTGTTTTTCAGTAATCTAAAAAGTATTAGTACAATTTTTTTNCATTTGTAATAAAAGTTGGCAAATCGATGCAACTATAGTACTTTAGTAAATAAATAACGAAACAATAAATTGTTTTTCAGTAATCTAAGAAGTATTAGTACAATTTTTTTCCCCAGAAATAACAAATATAACGTATTGCGTATGTACTTGTGAAACCTTCAATAACTTCATGTGAAATACACTAAATTAGATTTAAAACTACTGATATAAATTTTATACTTATTGTTTATGTTCTTAGTAGTCGATACTACTACTACTACTACTACTAATAATAATAATAATAATAATATTAATATTAAGAGTAGTTTATAATAATAAATGACGCCGTTTTAATAAAAACGAACAATGCACATTCGACAGCGAGAATTCTGTTCACATAAAAGTATTCAGAAGTTCATACTACATCTAGAACAAAAGAATATATATCAAGTGAACTTTACAGGGAGACACTCGTCGTACCCGCGGGTGGTTCTCGCCGAGTTTACAAGTAATTTCTGAAGAAACTAACCATCTTTTAATCTTAGGAATTGCTTGTAATGTGTTAAATGCATTATTATTTAATGGAATAAAATATTAAATAGATGCAAACATTACCATCTCATATAAATTTTCTTCCAATGAACAAATAATAAGTATATTCCAGACTCAAATCATGAACAACAATTAAAAATGAAATCATGAATATATTTACAATAAAATGAAAATGATTTTAAAGAATTACAAAAATTATATTCGAAATGTATTTTACGTCTTATTTGAAACAAAGAAATGTGGACAATATTAAATTAAAAAATTGGGAATTCACATGAGCTTCGACCCTGGAATCCTTCTTCTTCTTTGTAAAAAATGCGAAAATAATTTTTAAATTGGAAGTAACACATTATTTCTTAAAATGTTATGCAGAAAAAAATCAACAAAAATGCGCAATGATTATTCCGAGTTTCGAATCGTCGATCATCCGCAGGACATGTTCACACCTTACCTTTACGCCACGAGACCGATTGTGCAATCGATGTATTTTCTCAATGTATTTGAGCTTTAATACCCAAAGGCAATTAGTATAAATCTTGCAAATTAGAATAATATTGACTAAAATAAAGTCATATAATACTTTTTATTCTTTCAACAAACGTATGTTTGGTAACTTGAATTAAATTTCAAAGTGAAAGTAACATAAGTCTGAAAATGGAAAGTACACGAAACCATGACTTCAAACTAATAATATTCGAATATTGAATGAATTAGAAGCGTTCTGAAGAATTTATACAATGTAAATTTATTAATTCCTAACATATTAGTGAAAATATTACACATACTATATGTTTCATCCAGATTTAAATGGTTCGAATGTGTTAAATTGAATCAAAACATAAATTAAACCTCAAGGCTTGGCCACCGCTTACCGTAACTTGGAATTTACGGCTCATTTCCAAAAAAACATGCATTTTGGAGAGAAATGTTTCGTACAAAAAATGAAATTCAATTAATTTTTTAAAATTTATACGCTTTGACATTTTCATCATTTTAATAGAACGCAAAACGTAAGCAACGTACATTTTACGTTATGCGTCTGATACAATTTTGCAATCTTCAATATTAAATACGTTAATACGGAATGGAAATGTAATAACAAAAAAATATGAAAGTAATCATTTTCCTCAGACATTATTATTCTTCCGATATGTCGAATTACAGAACGATTCGATAAATGTAAGTCAACTAGTCGTGAGTTGATTCTAACGTAAGCAATTACAATTTTCTCCATCGGCGCGGCGCCAGTCCGCGAGACATCGAAACCCAATGTTATCTTATGGCGTAATCTTAATCCCCTCCCAAAATTAAACTTCAAAATTAATTTTTTTTTGTTAATTTTCACATTCAATGCAGTTCTATAGCTATGAGCGTACCAAATTTCAAGTTTCTACGACTAGTAGAAGTAGCCTATCATTTTGATTACTACAAGAGTGAGTGATAAATGAGTGAGTTACACGAAGGGGCTTATTAATATATGGACTCGCTGTCAGATGGAGGCACGTCTGTCGCCAGTTACAAGGTCAGCATACGGACATTTTATGGTATGTCACGAAAGTATAACATTAGGCTCTGACGATAGTACATCGCACAGTTTTTCGCTAAATAACGCTTGAGTAGTATGCGTTTGTTTAATGACCTCCATATTTTGGAATGACATTGTATAGTTGTAAGGAGTATCTTTGGTGTTTCTTTTAACGGATTGACAAAAAAAAAAATTATATAATGAGTGTTGTATTTTGAAAAGTGAGTGTGAGCAATGGATTCAGTTAAAAACCTAGGTGAATCTGTAGGTTTAAAATTGTTTGTGTTCTGAAATTTTAAGTCGTGCATCTGTAGAAATTATGGTTAGTAATAAAAAAAACTGATCTAATAAACAGTAATTTTTTCCTCTAAGTAATAATGTGTTTATAACTGGTTTATGTGTCTTTGTATTGGTAACTTATTCAGAGTAAGTATTTTTGAATGACTGTGTTTGCTGAGGAATAATTATGTTGGAATCATGGTCGTTGAATTAATATGGTTTTTGGGAAGACATATTTCTGTTCATGGGCGAATGACATGTTTTGATTATTATTTATTAAGAAGTAAACTTTTTAAAATGAACTGCTGTTGTGTATGGTAAGTAAAGAAACTTTTTGGAATTATACAACTCTTGAGTAAAATCCAATGACTGCTTTTTCGTATATTACTTCGTTTGTGTTAATTGAAATTGTTTAAAATGGTGCAGTGCATGGTATGCGATTTAAAAGTAGGAAAAGTGTTGGGATTTTTGCTATGACTGTAAGAGAAATATTAATTTCAAATGCTCTTACTTCAAGACCAATCTATTAAAGGGGTAGGAATAAGAAAGGAAACGGCCTGGCTGTGTTAGGAATGCAGAATGCAAGAAGCAGCCACATGAATTGTAGCACAAATGTTGTAGAGTCAGCGGACATTATGTGTATTGTGAATCATTTAATAACTAATTTGGAGAATCTAAACAAAAAAGTTGATACCCTTTGTGAGGACATAAAAGATATTAGGCAACCTATTACATTCATATTTTATCAATATGATTTGATGAAATGTAGAAATTTCAACTATTTAGGGAATGTGTGAAAAATAAAGCAAAGAAGTAAGGGTGTAATGTATGCGGTTAAGGACCAATTTCGCCTTATGGTCCAACGCCGTAGAAAAATAACCTTATACTTCGTAAATCCTTCCGCGAGTGCTGCTACCTCCACCATCGCCTCCATCTTCACACGTACAACATATTTTCTTAAAACTAAATCGCCGGGTCTAACAAACCTAACATCATTGTTCATGGCTAACCTAACATCATTGTTCATTATAACTAACGCTGTCGCGAGCCATATTATAACTAACATACCCCTAACATACTAACATAAACGGTGGCGGAGAGAAGAAAATAGTGCGGAACATTATTTATTTATAACTACCGTAAATATGAAGAGCGAGGAATACGACTTATATTTTCGGAACCGTAATAATATTTGTAGTATTATGACATTAATCATTTTTTCGAACCCTCTTTGGACCACAAGGCGAAATTTGGCCAATTCTATTACTATTAACATCCATTATGTAATCTAATTAAATAAATAGTTAAAAACTTAAGACCTGCTTTGGATGAATAAAAATTAGGTGAGTTCTTAACAAAAAATAAAAATATTGTTCGTCCAAAAAAAGGTCATAAATTTTTAACTATTTATTTAACAAGGAATTAAAGTTAAAAAGTATTTTCTCTTTATGAACTGTTATTGTCTTTTATGGGAAAACTAGTTTGAGAAGTGAAGATTAAATGTACAGAAAGAAATATTTCGCAACAGTTCGCAACCGCCAGGCCGACCTCTACCATGAGCAACTCGAGCCTGCCACTACTACGCCGCATGTACGCCGCTTATCAGCTACGAGGTCAACAGGAAGAGAGCATACAATTCTGAGTATTTTCCTGTATCTACGGAAGTCTATGTGAAATCATCTGAATGTCACATTACTACATTTCTTGTTATTTATTCCCTCTTATACAGAGGTTCTAAATTCAACCTTTCTATAAATTTGTCTTCTACGCAGTAGCAGGCATTTATCATGTATTCTTTGTCTAATCTTTGTTAAATCAAAGTTAGTTATTTACGAGACCTGCATTTAATGCAGTCAATCAAATCTNTCAAATCTGTTTATAACGGGGTATTTCATTGGGGGGCATTCCCCGAAAACTCGGGGAATTTCTGGTAAACTTCGTATGTACTTCTATAAGTCATACTTCAAATTTGTTACTTCCATATGATTCATTCTGTTTAAATTTATACAAGTTGCAACCTCGTGTTAGGTTTGTTAACTTGTGGATGTTTAGCTTCATTGGAGTTGAAATTCCTGAAGCTGCTGCCGACTCACAATCGACAGCTTCACTATTGTAAAATTATCATTTACTTGTAATTCAGCATCTGTAATATTAATATATGTTATAATAAATGTGAATGTTTTTTGAACTAAGGTGTGTCCATTTAAAAGAATCTTCTTTCCCTCTTAACCTTGCTAGCTAGTTGAAACATAGTACATATGTATTTATGGTGCCGTGACCAGGATCACCTTGTTCAAATTTATGTTCGCATTGTTCTCTCTGAATTCTGTACTAATTGATTTTGTAAATTCCACAGCTTACATCATCTCCACAACTCTGCTCATCGCGTCAATTGGTGAGATAATTTACTCCTAATTTTTCTTCCTTATTCAGTGTACTTCCCATACTTCAAAATGACTGAGGAGGACGTGAAAGTACTTAAAAAACAAATAACGACTACCAAATCCAAATTGACCAGGTGTAGGACACATGTCGACAACTATGACGAGGAAGAAGATAGACCAGACTCTTTAAACAAATTAAAAAACCAACTAGATAACATCTACAAGGAACATGAAAGATTCCAAGACGCGTTGGAATCCGCAACAGGCGTTTGCAACGATAAGGATAGACTCGAGTTCGAGCGTAACTACTATAAATTGATAGGACGGGTGGGAGATATTTTAAAGAGATTAACTCGACAATCGCTTGCACCTCGTTCCACTCACCACGATTCACACGACACATCTTTTGTAAATCGTTC
>NNCF01127769.1:278960-295469 GCA_002313205.1 Laupala kohalensis | reverse complement strand
CTGTCGTATTAAAATATGCACACCCGATGACATACGTCACTTCGATACAATAAAAATAATGACGAGATAAGAATTACTTCTTGTTTTTCGTCAATCAGGTATTATTGAAGAAAACTACAATTCAAAATTAGAAAATTCGCGCTCCAAAAAGAATGATATAATTGGCAACTCACACTGCTCCGACCATCAACAGTCTTCCCTTTTCCTTTTTAATACTGAAATTTAGGTAAAACATGGCATAGCCAATCCACATTAAGGACGGAAGATAGTAATTTTCTCCCTTGAACCCCACACTATTCTCCCACTAAACTATTACATACTTATTTGCACATACTTATTTCTATTGTGAAAGTTTTGTGTGTGTGTATTATCATCCCCAATGGAAATGAGGAGAGAGATTGTTCGATACTCGAATAGTGTTTCAATTTACATTTGTGGAAATGTGATGTCTTCCCTACATACGGAAACGCAAAAAATACTAATCTTTAAAACTTATGTTTTTTTACTAAACCACTGGATACCAATTTTAATATTATTTTTATATTCTTCTAATTATAGTTAGAGAAGCGGACAGGAATATCTGTGATAATTCTTCCAAGAAAATGCATATAGTTGCAGTTTTTCGTTATGAAATTATTTCAATACTTTTCCTAATTACCGAATGTTGAAGATGACTCACATCGTTATTATTTTAGAGAAGGGTTTAAAATTTTCTTTTCTTATGCCTCAATTTTAGGCGTGAAGTAAGCACACGATGAAAAGAGTTCTTTCATGAGTGCGTGAGGTCTAAAATAAGCGCCATTACATCGCTGTCTGTTGCAACGGTGTACCAACGAGAGGTAGAAGACACCGGCTCTACAGCTAGGACATAGTAATACAAAACCAGGGCCTTAGAAATTATTTCGGAAGAGGTCCTGATGTTTTGCCAAAAATTAGTGATGTTAACTTTAAATTTATTGTTCTTATATTATTTTAAAATTGATCAAGTTTAATTAAGTTATGTGCTAATTAACAAATATTATTTGGAATGTTCTGTACTGGTTGTGTACTTTCAATACATGATACAAATTTGGGTATCACCCACCCCTCTTTTATCACAATATGTTGACAAATTAATGTGAACATCACCGCTTAGAAATTATTTCTTTTCGGCTGAAATTTATCCGAATAATTCATGAAAAAGAATCACCTCTTTGAGTATATTAAAGGTACATGTTATAGCTACGACTGTCCGCTAAAACTAACGTTTTAATAAACTGTAGACATAACCCACATCAACATTAAACTTCAGGACACAAAGTCCCTCTGCAATAAAGTCATTCATAGTGACATAAAAAACGGACATTAACCCTTACTATAAGATGATGTCCTTGCAAACATCCCATTACGTTCATTAGTATTTCAGTCGTCCTTAAATACACATGTCACTCAAGAAACTGTTACACCCATTTTTATTAATCTACTTGAGATGTTTTGGGTGTACGACGGGTACTCGCCTCAAGAAGCGACGAATTTACAACCAAAGGAAATGTCCGGAACACGAGTTAATGGGGAACACTGCATTGTGTTACGAAGAGTTATATCTTACGATGGCAAGGCTGGGACTTATACAACGTCAGATGTATTACATATAATACTCCCCAATTTAAGGGGTGGTTCCAATTCATGGCTTCAATTAAATTTATGTTTGTTGTCCTAGTAATAAAACAGTTTTTATTTACTTGTTTATTGAGTATATTTTCACCTGTTTCGAGTTTATTGATCTAATTAATTCACTAGTTTTAATTAATAAAATTTATTTCAATAATCATTCGTTTATATAACATTCGGTTATGTTTTCATCCTTAATATCTTTACTAATACAATGTTCCGTATTCTTTTTGGTAACAATCGGTTTCCTCACCGTTTTAAGCAAGAAAAAAATCTAAATAGCCCTTGAGATTGGTTGCACTTACGGTATGGCCGATGTTCAAGTATTGTTTAGAAGGACCCGCGCCGAATGCTTAAAACATATGCAAATATCGCTCTCCGTTCCAGAACGGGGAAAATACTGACAAATACTATGGTTCTTTCGGGGTTTGGCTTAGAAATATACAACACGCTACACTGCTTTTACTAAAGAAAATTAATAACGGTGTTAAAATGAAGTTAATTTTAAATATATATAGAGAAATAATATATCTAACCAATAACAAGAAAAATAGTTGAATATTATTAAATAAAATGATATAACATCAATCGACTACTTTTCAGCGTTTTAAACTCAAACTTTAATAAAAAGTGTTCCATCGTGCATCCCATGCCTCAAATCTGTGCATAAACACAATTTTATTTAAACCCGGCACACAATACCACCTTAAAAATGCGAAACCGCGTCGAGTTTGACCCATAAGAAAGCATCGATATTGTAAATAATCATGACGTCTTGGATGATACCCTAACTTGGATTCTTACTGGGACTTAGACCCAAAGAGGATCAGGTGAAACCCTGTCTCGGGCTTGCTGGGGTAAAGTCACAAATAAGGGTCTGGGGGAACACAGTGAGAGAAGAGTGTCGATTTAAAAAAATAAATGAACAACAAAATGTAATATAATCAACAGCAACTAAAAAGTAGTTTTAGCAAATTGTCTTCACAATTACAATAAATATGTTTAGTTATTTAATTCATATTATAATTTAAAAAATTCGTGTTCAAGTTTAACACGTAAGTAGTAATAAGTGGCACTCGAGTTCTGGGCAAACTGCAAGAAACAAACTGTTCCACAACGGGTCTTAAGGGTTGACCATGGGGTATGTTCACATAAGGGTAGAGCCCCACAATTGCTAGACCTCTGCACTAGAAGATGTGGCCAGCATCTCGCTGTAGCCGGTGGCCCCAGAGTGGATCCGGAACTCATTTTACAGTAGATTGAGTAGGTATGGGAGTCAGTCGAGATGTTGAGGTGTGATGAAAAATCTCACAGCCGACAACTCAGTNTGTGATGAAAAATCCCACAGCCGACAACTCAGCGCTCTCCCCCACTGAGTCACGCCGACTCCAAATTTCATAGTACTCACATTCGTGAAGAGGGAAGGTAAGGTAGTTGGGTAGGAAGCAATGGATGGGAAGGGTGAGTGAATGATAGAAGTAAGCATGAAGAAATCAGGAGGTGATTGGAATAACGAACGAGATGGAGCGAGTTGCGAGACTAGAGTGGCAATGGACTTGTATCGTCACAAGAGACGTTACCAAACAGACCGAAAGCTTGATAATATGGACACCTAGGGAGTCTGAAAAAGACGTTGGATGACTAAGATGGCGAGGTAATGCGACAAAGGAATCGCGATGCATACGCCTCATGGGCTAGCGTTACTGGGTGTTAAAAGGCATCGTTACAGGATGTTCTCTCTGTAACGGTGCCTTGTAACACCCAGTAACGCTAGCCTACGTAACTCTTGTTTTACATGACTCCCCAGAAAAGTTTATTTGCTTTTTGGGAGAAATGTTGATACAATGACTTGATTGTTCGCTCCTTATTGCTCTGTGCTAACACTGAGCAGGTGAGAAAATTTAACACAGTTCTATGGCTAAAAAGCGCCCTATAAATAGCATAACACCAAAGCTAGCACTCCCTTACCTGACAATATCAGACTGACAAACCCTTTGTTCCCTTTAGGTGCTTCACGTTATTTATGGAAGGTTCAAAAAAGTATGTCTAGGAAAGGAAAAAGAAAGTATGTCAATAAACTACAGAATATGAACAAGAAGAAGAAGAAGAAGAAGAGCCTCATCCACATCGGGGTGACTAGTGACAAGACGAGTCCATTTGTAAGTCGTCCAAGGAAACGAAGGTACCTGTTACTGTTACCTGTTACACGACTCACTAGACTAGTGTACGAAGCAACCCGTCTGTCCTAAAATCTAGTGACTAGATAATTGTGCAGTAGTGTTGTGTTCTATTTCATATTTCTTTAAAGTATTATTATTATTATTATTATTCTCATTATTATTATTGTTATAGACGAGGAAATTCTCGTCTCGGCTGTCTTCAACAAATAACTTCTCTTCGTAATACCGCAACTTTTTACAAAACAAATTAAATTCTCCAAACGCCAATCTTCGAGTTGTTAGATTAACATCATGAACCCAACATCTCGCTTCACACGTTTGTTGTAGTAAAAGGAGTCTCAACCTAGAGCTTTCGAAGAAAGCTATTTTTCTGGTTAACATTGATATCTTTCACAGTGCACAACTCAAGTCACAGGTGACCCGGGAGGCCACTTCTACTTAGGGTCCAAGTAACTAGGAGCCCCTCCGGTGGCTCCCGAACTAGCGTACTTGCTCGCCCCTAGACATTTCTTGTTCAATTCCCGACGGAACCAGAATGAATTCGTAGCCTTTCACTTAAGCAAACCCTCCTTTTTCTATCCACCTACTTCTACTCCTAGTATCACTAACTCTTACTATTACTAATTACTCTTACTAGCACAACCACGTAGGTGACGTTGTTGCTAAAACCCAGCTAACCCACCCACCTACTAACTCTAGCCCTACCACCCAACTCCTACCATATAGATAAGCTTTAATAGCACGCTAATAGCTAAATATCCCATTTACAAATTCTAATATATATAAAAGTAACTAGGTAAACTCTAGTTCCCAGACACCTAGCTAGTCACCTCCAGTGTGACCGTAGCCTCATGGAAACCGCGATATCCCAGTCGTTATGAAATAGGGAGTTTGAAGTCTTTGCCATAAGAATAACGAGGAGCAAACACACTCCTCCAATAAAATACCCATCCACTTGATTTGCGTGCAGAGAAAGGGGGGGGGGCGTGCTCCACATGTGTCTATCATGATCACACGTCTCCACTTACGAACGGACGCCACGCCGACCGCCACGGACGTGTTGAGGATGGAGAAATAAACACGCTGTCTGAGAGATGGTTGTTTGTGGCGGCAGCGGCTTCTTTGGTGCTGCCATGTTGTTTGTGACCTGCTTGAAGAGGATATTTCGGGGTAGGAGGAGCAACAATCAAATGAAACGCTTTACAACACTGAATGAGGAAGGATACGACTCGAACACAGGGGTGTCAAAACTCTTCATCACGAAGGTATTGATCAGTAATTAGTTAATCTCTACGAAACGCAAGAAATGAAACAACTCAAATAAACGAGTTTCATCTAAAGTACACATTTTCGTTACTGTATAACAATGTATCGTAGGAGTTTAAGTCCATTATCACTAATTTCATCTCCTATTTTGATCATCAAATACAATAATATCTTTAATGTGAATGGTGGTATTGGTTATGTATTTCTAAAAAGAGATAATTTTGAAGTTGAGAAGCATTATTGCAAGTAGAGGCATTACTTTCATTACGAAATCCATATCCCAGTTTTAGAGCTAATTGACCAAATGCGACAGTTAATAAAATTGAATATATGAATGTAACCTATGTGGGTTCCTAGTGTTAATTAAAAGAATGTATTAAATAAAATTGTCTCACTCATTTCCCTGAAGATCTTTTTGTGTTTTGGTTGAGGAATTTCAAGGGCGCCGTATTCCACTCCTGAGGTACCTCCCCGAGGTGGGTGATACATGAACGAATAATGAGTAATTACTATGAAGAAATGAACCGAGAGATCCCCTAGAAAACCTGCCGCAGATCATCTCAGTCCACCGCTGCAAAGTATTTGTGTCATCCGGTGTTTGAACGTCCGTCACCGGAGGTAGATGACGATTGCAGTGACCACTACAACATGGATTGCCATTCATTTTCTTTAAAGAATGATGATGTATACACCTTTAACAGAAGCGTAAAAAGAACTTTTTTTTTTCGGTTCTCTGAAACCCGAACCGGTATTTGCATAATACAATAGGTACCAAAACCGGGCCAAAATGTGGTCCCGAGCCTTGTGAACAAACAAACACGAAGTATAATGGTATTCACTCGCAGGGCGCAACTCGTGTCGCTGAGGGCGGAGTGGGAAGAGACTTGGGCGCAGGGCCAAGTGGCGCATGTAGCGATGGCACACGCCTCGGCATGCATGCAGCCCACCACCAGCACCACCACCACCACTTCGTCCCACCCCTCCACATACCTTCGTTCGCTTCTTCGTTTGAGGGGGATGGATGGAGCGGCGTAAATAGTTACGTGCAGTGAGTCGCCTGCCCAACACGATGATGCATAGTTACATGCAATGAAAACTCTGTACGAACAAGTGAAAAGTTTATTACATAAAAGAAAATTTGAAATTTTGTTTTAAAACATTCAATTCCCGATACAAACGTACAATATACAGAATGAATACAAAGTGAACAACCTCCAGGGGCTGATTCCTGACAGAAAAAGGAACACAAAGTTTGATATCAACATATTTCCGAAAATGGACGGGTTGTTCGCAATAAGCAATTAGTATTGGTACATTACATGGTTTTAATTTATAAATTTAAGTATTATTAAGTTAATGTTTGGCATTCTTATTCATCTGACTTAAGCGTATCCGTGTAGACTTTAAAGCTATTCAGTTACAGCCTGAAACAATCGAAAGAGTGGGGTAATCTATCATGTGATGAGTAAACGCTTACATTGCAGCCCAGTGTAGACACTTTCAATATATTTTGTAATATGGCAACAATTAATACCACGTAATGTGTAATGTAATGAACCGGCGCTAATTCCTTTATTGGGGACTAACCGTCAATTTCCGGACATACTCGTACGTTGATATAACATTTTTGTTCCATTTCCTGTCAGGAATCATCCTTTTAAGTTTGTTCCCTGATTTAATTCATCCTGTATGTGGTTGGTGAAACCGAGGTAGAAGATGTACAATGTACTTTGCTAACGAAACATTAGTTACATTTTTTTTATGTTATGAAAATAGCATTGAATTAGCATTATGTAGATACACGGTGAGCATATTACCTACTGCCATTCTTCATTTTCCTTTTCTTTACAATGCGTCACGATGTATTATTGGTCAGTCTGTTTCTATACTTTCTAAGTTAATTGTTTCGCTGATCATGCTTGGTTTGATTCACAATTGTGTTGACGATTGATTACGACAAAAGACCATCCACGCGCTGAATTCAAAATCTGGCGTGGGTGACATAAATCTCAACTAGTATATAATATGAAAATTAAGTATACTAAATAATTTATTGAAGTCCAATTAACTCCTTTAAATAAAAAGTGACACTTGTCTTATTCTCAATTTTCTTCTGTTCCAGGTAATTCACAGGCTATTAACTCCACATGGAGGTCATTAAAGACTGGAATGGTAAGATGCCATTAATTCATGGAAGATATTATTTACTTCTCTTACTCGCAATATTAATAAATATCTTACTCGCAATAAGTTTATTATTACTTTCTTATACGTGCTTTATGTGACGTCTTGTAATAGCGAGTATTTTCGATCACGGGATTTTGAAGGAAATATCCGTTTCGAGTGTCCCTGACACCGAAAACATGGGTTGGAGAATTTACTGTGTCAGTGCGCAGCGATTCTTACTAAACGGACGAGTCTGTTTCATGTTGACACTTCGTAGTTAATGTACCAAAAATTACTTGCGTTTTAAAATTATCATCACAATAAAAGAAAAGGTTCTTCATAGGTGGTAATTCGATAATTTTCAAAAATGGCTCTAATTCCTTACAGATAAAAAAAAGTATGTAATCTACATAACCAATATTTTGCTTGCCAGTTCGATACAGACAATGTAAAATTATTTATATATTCTACACTATCACATCAGTTTTATGATTCTTGAAAATCATTCATAAAGGTAAACTAGCTGATTACCTGAAGTTGCTCGGGATTTTTCTTAGGCCCATCTTCTTTTGCTTAGGAAAAAATAAAATATATCTACTTTGGAAAACCAATTAGCTTAGCACACCACTTCACCCTTAGTTAGAGGTATTTAACCCACATGTGCTGAACATATATTTATATGGTATTATGTCGCTTTTTTTGTCTGAATAACTCCGAAATCTACGGATTAAACCAGTTTTTTATTAACATTTTCACATGATATTCCCTTTCTATTCCATCCATGGGTTTCTATGGTTGCCAGCCCCTCATTTTGGAAAAACTGAGACACAACATTGGCAGTCTCTGTATTCATCTCAGCATCTCAGGTAGAACAAACCCGGACGCCGAGAACCGTGCCGGTAGAATTTTCGTTTTTGAGGCAAGACAACAGTGGCAATGCGGCTGCACCATTTCATTGAAACACTTGTAAAGCCTTAACTACATTAGCCCAAATTATACGATTTAAAGATTTATTTATCTTTTTAATGCACAACACAAGAAACCCATTAAATTTTATTACAATTGATTTTTTTTTCTTCCTAAATTACTCTCTTAAATTGAAGTATTTTAACACTTCTATTTTTTATGACAATATTAGGACAATATAGGTTAACCGTCTTTTAGGCAAACAATATTGCTACTTATAGTTACCGCCTATATCTAACCGTTTAAGCAGCGTAAGCGAATATAGATGGATTTTTTCCCGTTTTCATCGACATTTATGGTCAAAACCATTTTCTATCTTTCTTTTCACACATTTAAAAAATAAAAATTAGTTATGTTCTTTCTGAACGTCTAAACTGTCTTCTTACCAAATACCATCTGTATTGGTTTTGTGGTTTATTCGTGATTAGGTAGCAATCAGACGCTTTCGCATTACGCATTTATATATTAGTAATAGAATATGGATATATCCCGTGGATATATTTCCGTGGCTACGGTGTCAGCGTAATCGCTCGTCACCAAGTCATCCCGGGTTCAATTCTCAGGTGGGGCAAGATAAAATTTGTTGCTTTTCATTTCCATGTCTCAGTTTATATAGCTGTGATGTATGAAAAGTTCACCCTCTGCTGCTAACAACCGCAGTTGTAAAACTCGGATACTGCAATCTGGATGCTATCTCGCTGTTCCTCCGATCTCGGTAGTGATCTAGTGAGTAAACTCACACAAAAACTGGGTCTTACTGGCACTCGTCATTCGTGGTCTGTAGCTGGCCGAAACGAGATACATACATAAATATGGATACACCAAGCTGAATGAGAACATAGTTTTAAAAATACAGTACCCAATACAGTTTTGGAAATACAGAACTGAAATAAACGGTACGATGACGATAACATTGATAGAACTGACACGATATACGCCATTGAATGATGCTCTACTGAACATCCGTACTCAATGGATTTGTATTTACGCAACACTGATCTGAGACCGAAATGACGCAAAATGTTTCAAAATTAAGTTCAGTAAATTTCTTTTTAAGTAAAATTCTCTAATATAATAAGTATTTTTTTGAACTACCCCAGAACTCGCAAAGTATTTTTTGTTTACTTTCTCGTATGCGTACTACATGATTGTTTTTATAATGAAGGCGTATTGAACGAGAAATACTAGCTATACCTTAAAGTTTCATTATTTTCTTTTAATATTTTGAACGTCTCTTTTTAAAAACATTATTATTATTATCATCATCATCATTATGAATTGAAACATAAAAACTAAGCATGTTTGGTGATGTGTAAAAAAGAACGTTACAATACTGATAAAAATTTAGTAATTATAAAATGAATATCTAGAGAAAAATTCCTTGTCAGTATGCATTTGATTCATCTCCCGTGCTTCGTTCTATACTCCCGCACGGGGATAGACATTAGTAAGGGTAGATGCATTCATGATGCAGAGAGCCAGTACCTGCAGATCTATTTTCGTGAGATATGCACTCGCGTCATATGTAATGAATGGAACTCTTAGATAACTCTCGCGTAAGTTGTTATGAGTAGGTTGTGTTGCGTCATTCATTTCTTGGTCAATTGACCGCCGCTGAACACATATCGGAACAGGGAACCGTTATTTTGATCTGACCGGAATTTCTAATCCCAGTAGAACTCCGATAACGTTAGGTATCTGAAAACGATAACTATTAGGATTATATGTTTCATCGGGCCACCCGGAAATTTACGAAAATTTCCGATCCAACAATAAAGGATTTTATACTTTCGTGTATATTCAATACCAAAGCAAATTCATATTAATACACAGACTACCAACTACTTCAATTTCTGAACTGTACTATCATACGTCATTCAGTTAATCAATCGCGAAATAACTTCATTTCAAGGTTCACAAGGCCCGAGCCTCGCCAAGACTTTATTATTATTACTCGCCTTGCTCGCTGGGGGGTAAATACCCCCAGACGCCCAAATAACGGGCTGCGCCCGTGCTAAACTATCTAGAAGAAAAATCCTTATTGTTAGATTTAAATGAGTCACCGCGAAGTCCATGGAACGCGTAGTGCATCCGGTGAAACTTCATCTAAAAGGAGAAAATTGTTTTGCGGCACCGTGTAATAGAAATGAAACTTTACAGCAAAATAACTGATTTATTTTTATTTATTTATTTACTATCATTAATTATTATCAAATAAAAATATGTTTTTCGCAGATCAGTTTGTCGTAAATATTCTGAATTTTACTTCTCTGAATTATTGGTACATGCGTACCAACGTTACCAATGTATATATTGATAAAATAAGTTATGCTTACAGTTTGTGTTTCGCCACTGCACTACGTAACATTGGTTTAATTTTTATCAATTTATAAATCACGCTTAGCTTTTTCTTATATTTATTATACACACCTCAATTTCTGGGGTCTGGAAAATAATGTCCTTTAAAAAATGTAAATGTAATATTTCGAGTCATGTGATATATCCATTCTGTGTTAATTTGTTACTAAATACTTAAATAACTTGTACGAAATGAAAGAATGAATCGATAAAAATTCTCGATAAACACACAACATAATTTTATTGTATTTCGATGTATTAGTCCATAACTATATTCAAGGAGTAAACAAATGGGTCACCTGCATCCAGAAGTTTCAAGGACTAAAGCAACAAACTTAAAATGATACCTATAAAAGACAAATGACTGATAAAATTTCTTTTTCACGAGAAACGTTGAAACATAATCTTAAAATTAGATATTATTGGAGCCTTTAAAATTACACAATAGAAGCATAATATACTCACAGTATTTCGCTAAATGTCTTTGCAATGACGTGAAATGCAAAAACCGTTCATTGTCGGACGTATTGTAAAAGATTCAAAAATTTTAAATTTTATTAGAAAAATTTATAAATACGTATAAAGTAGATCATAAAACATTGTTCTAAAATACAAAATTAATTTAACATAATTTTTCATTGTATAAATTATTGATTCTTGCCAAAAACGTAATTCCTTTAAAACGTAAACAAACATATGAAACGAATCAATGAATCGATTCATATTTTCACGACCTGCTATATCGTTGAATTAGCTTGTCCATGTCTTATTGAAAATATTAAAACATGATACAAATATATTATGCACTTAGAAATTTCACTTTAAATACATATCTGAATAAACCATTCAGAAAAACTCGTACGACACATTCATAAATAAATGTTATTTCAAGGACTTAACTACGATTGCGTTTGGGAACTAGTCATTCTCATCCTTCAGATGCCGTTTCAAATATATTCTCAAAAATCCGATTCTTCTCATTTTATTTTAGCACAAAGACCCCAAACAAATAAACACATATAGTTCACATGACTTCTAACACGCCTATAAAAACTTAAATAAATTGCACTATCCTTTGATTAAAATCCCAATACAATTCGGAGGGCAAAATTTATATCATATCCGTTTTTAAAAACATTCCTTTTTCAGAGGTTAATTTCGAACTCAATTTTAGTTATATACACCAAATTTCAAGTTATATTGTAACAAAAAAGTGAACACCTTTGTTGGAAATCCTTGATTGTTTCCTTCCCAATTTTCGTTGTTCATTCAAATTGCTCTCACTTATTTCCTCTTGTTTCATTCCTTTCAGCTAAATTTTTTGCATCACAAAATTTCTACAATAACCGAAGATATTTACATGTATAGAAAATGGGGTTAAAATTTGAAACTCTACTTTAGCCTGATACCAATTATCCAGTTCTTCCTACACAAAATACTGAACACCTTTGTTGGAAATCCTAGATTGTATCTTTCCCAATAAAACTTTATTCAAATTGATCTCATTCAACTCCTCTTGCTTAACTCTTTAATGGTAAATTTACTTTACTCAAACATTTTTAAAATTGCTCATAATTTTCTATTAAAATTCATCTCATTCAGTTCTTACTGCTTTATTCTTTCTGACTCAATTTACCACACTCTAAAATTCCTATATTATATTAAGATATTCACGTTTATATGTAGTGGGATTAAAATGCATGGGAGGGCATAATGGCATTCAGATTTGTTTTTGTGAATATTCTTCCTACATGGGTTTTTTTGAGTCACTACTTTAGCCTGACACCAATTTTCTAGTTTTTCCAACACAAATGAGTGTACACCTATTTTTGAAATCCTAGACTGTCTCTTTCTTTAAAAAATGTTTTCAATGTAAATTTAACTCATTCGTTTCTTCTTGCTTAATTCTTTTGTGCTAAATTTAGTGCACTGTTAAATTTTTAAAATAGTCCAAAATTTTTACTTTTATAAAAAGTGATGTACACTTGCATCTGAGTATTTTCCTTCTGTTAGATTTATTCTTTAAAAAATTCCTTTGACATGAGGTAAATACTGATAGTACTTAACCAATTTTCAAGATAATGTCCTAACTCCATATTTCAAGATATGCTGTGAAAAAATAGTGAACACCCTAGTTGAAAGTCCGAGATTGCGTCCTTCCAAACTATAGGTTTTTATTCAAGTAGATCTCACTCGTTTCCTCTAGTTTCACTCTTTTTTGCTATATTTTCTGCACTGCAAAATTTCTAAAATAACAGAAGATATTAACATTTAAAGAAAATGGGGTTAATGTGCATCGGAAGGCATAAATTCTTTCAGATTTGTTTAAAAAAAAATTCCTTTCCCAGGGATTAATTTTTGACTCTACTTTAGCCTGACACCATTTATCTACTTATTCCAACATAAAATAGTGAACACGTAGGTTGGGAATTCTAGATTGTATCTTTCCCAATAAACGTTTTCAATTCCAAGTGATCTCATTCGACTCCTCTTGCTTAATTCTTTAATGGTAAATATACTTTACTCCAAAACTCTAAAAATGGCTTAATATTATGTACAAAAATTTATCTCATTCAGTTTTTACTGAATGAGATAAATGTGATAAATGAGATAAATGGAGTCAATTTCTTTCTGGCTCAATTTACTACACTCCAAAATTCGCATTTTATAAGAAGTATTCACATTTATAAGATGTGGGATTGATATGCATGGGAGGGCATAACTGCATTCAGATTTGTTTTTGTGAAAATTCTTTTCACTGGAGTCAATTTCAGTCTCTAGTTTAGCCTGACACCTATTTTCTAGTTGATCCAACACAAAGTAGTGAACACCAATGTAAGAAATCGAAGATTGTGTCTTTCTAAAAAAAGGATTTCAATTCAAACTCATTCGATTCCTCTTGCTTAATGTTTTTGTGCTTAATAATTCGAAGAAAATTATATCAAACGTAAATCAAAAAATGTTACATTTCTATGAATCTCACATATTTAAAAACACACTTGTACAACGTATACTAGAAGTATATTTGCTAAGTAAATAAAATACAAATACGTACCTTAGACAAACATTCACAAAAACACATTCGACATATTAATGAATAATTGTTTTTAAAACGATTGAAACTTGACTACGATTAGGTTTTGAAACTAGTAGGTGATGCCGTTTAAAATTAGTTTGCGTGGCACATCCACAAGCTAATCTTCGTGTGATTTACGTAATATTAAATTACTGAAAAATGTACTTTTTAATTAATATTGTCAAATTTTAGGGATTTAAACATTCATTCATTTCATTCTTCAGATACAAGATGAACCAAGTTTTATGCTTGTACTTTATTCTTTAAGAATGTAAACAAACTCTTGAAAAGAATCAATGAATCGATTCATATTAAAAATGAAATGTAAATACGGTCCGTTGTCGGACGTATTGTAAGAGATACCGCAAAATTTCTTAGATAAATAAATATATACGATACATGTTGAACATCAAACACTGTTGCGAAATATAAAACTAAGCAAACATTTCTTTCACGTGGTAGAGATTATTGTTTCTTGCCTAAAAATTCATTCAGTACGAACGTTAAAAAACTTTAGAAATAAATCAGGGAATCTATACAAATTACCACCGCTTCAGTCTTGGATGTTGAGGAATTTATCCACGCCTGCGCCATAGGGCGCTCATCGTAGATTGTCTCAAGATTGAATTGATTACAAGGCCTCCTGAAACAATTTAGAGTGCCATGTCCGCCGGCAACCGGCGACTTAGGCACTCATTAGGGATTGGAGTAAGAGGAAAGAGGGATAGAAGTATAGGTGGTTTAGAGTATCAAATGGTAAGAAGGAGAAGAGGGAGGGAAAAAAAAGCAACAACAACTAGGGGTCAAAAGTGTGATAGGGCAGTTGAAGAATATCAGAAGGGTATCTGCGAACAGCTGCAGGATTAACCCTGCGCCTGAGATGACGGTAGAAAATTTTGAAATGGTTGTCAGGGGAGGGGTCGTGGAATGCCTTACGGAGGTTTTTCTTAGATTGAGTGAAGATAATTTTAGTGATGGGGTCAAGTTTTGAAATCAGTCTGAGATGGGAATTGCGAGTGCCCAACGGCGGTCGTACAGCCATCCGCAGGAACCGGTTCTCGATGACGTGAAGTCGATGATGGTTTTTCCGAGAAGTGGTGGCCCAGGTTTCGCAGGCGTAGAGCGCAAGACTGCGAACACACGCTTTATAAATGCGGAGCTTCACCTGGAGCCGGATCCTGCGATTTCGGAAGATAGGGGAAAGACGAGCGAGCGCGCTGTTCATTTTGGAAGAGACAGATTTGGCTTGTTCTTGCCAGCGAAGTTTCCTGTCCATCGTAATCCCAAGGTACTTGACACTTGTGGACCAGTCCACAGTGGTGTCCTTGACCTTGAGCGACGGCAGGTTTTGAAAAGGTTGACTGGAAGGGCGGCCGAAAGTGAAAATAATTGCTTGGCACTTGGAGGGGTTCAAGGTGAGCCCATTGGAGGTGCTCCAAGTTTCCAGGCGGGAAGAAGCAGATTGAAGATTGGATATAGCCAGTGGAAGTGTGAGAGCGCGCGCCGCATACGCGATGTCGTCCGCGTAAAGAAATTCGGAAACATGCCGAGGAATGTCAGGAAGGTCATGAAGAAACAGAGAGAAAAGAGTGGGTGCCCAGACACTACCTTGGGGAACCCCAGCGCAGATGGGGCGGACGGTGGAGAGGGAACGATTGTAACGAACCTGAAAAGTTCGCCCGGATAAGTAGCTGCGCAAAAGGTGATGGAAAACGGGAGGGACTAGGGAGTGTGTTTTGTGAAGGAGTAAGTCATGATGGACAGTGTCAAAGGCGAAAGAGAAATCAAAGAATATTGCTGGAATTGCAACTCTCCGAGAAAGGATTGGGGCTAATTCGTGAGCCAGACGCAACGTCTGCAGAGCTGCAGACTTGTTGCGCCGGAAACCGAATTGGGTAGGACGTATGGCTTGAGTGGATTCAAGGACAGGGGTGAGTTTGGTGAGGACGAGGCGCTCGAAGAGTTTTCCAAGAAGAGATAGAAGGCTGATGGGACGATAGTTATTAGGGTCCCGAAGATTTTTCCCTGGTTTAGGGATAAGAATTAAGGTGGCATGTTTCCATGGAAGAGGAAAGTAACCTTGCGAGAGACAAGAGTTGAAAATATTTGTGAGAAGAAGGATAGCGTTGTGAGGAAGATGGCGAAGATAAACACCACGGAGCTTGTCGGAGCCACCCACCTTCTTGATGTTAATTCTCTTCAGTGCGTCCTTCACTTCCCAGACACCCAAGGTCCACTCATCGTCGGGGGTGATAGGAGACAACTGGGGTAGAAGAGTGGTCAGTGAAGAAAGGTGGGGTGCAATAATAGGAGCAGAGAAACGGGACTCAAGGATATCACCGAAGATCTCAACTTTCCTAGCGGGGTCGTAGGTGGGATTACGCGTACCAGGAATAAGGAGAGGGGTGATGGCAGTGGAGGGGTTGCGGAGGGTCTTCTGGATCTTCCACACGTCATCAGAGGAAGAAACGTTGGCCCTGGCAAGATAGTTTTGCNATTGTCTGAAAGTCAGACGAATTAAAGCCGCTGAAGAGAGATGCGGTTGATGGTGTAGAAGAGGAGGAGAGAAATTCCGGGGGGGTTGGCAAGAGCGGTTTCCCTTGCACAATGTCGGCAAAGGACGCCGTCATTGTCCGCGGAGCAGAGGCAGATGTAGCCGTAGGGCGCACGGTGGCCTGCGCTCTACGCGTTGCCATGGTATCCCGACCAGGAAGCACAGTGTTCACCTGCACAATTATTGCAGGTGAGCTTCGTCGGTCTCGGGGAGCACTGGGACAGGCCATGAGGACCCGCACACAGTGGGCAGACCACTTCACGCCCGCAATGATTACGGGTATGTCCCCACGC